>VDFB02000008.1:277174560-277194521 GCA_007258455.2 Sequoia sempervirens | reverse complement strand
TTTCTAATCAAATTCTATGAATTCTCTTGCTTACTATTTTCTTTTTTGACGATAGATCATGGAATTCCATTGAAAATGTCAATAGAAACATTGACAATCAAATCAAAAAACATCTCATACTACAAAAAATCAGATTTGATCTTAGATTACTTTTTCTTCTGCTAGTATAATTGTGTCTCTCAAAAAAAATTCTTTGATCCCATTCTTAATATGTTTATTTCAGTTGCACTACAAACTTGTCACATGTCCACTGAGGTTTTGAAAATTCTTATTCCAGTTCAAAAATTTTAAACCCAGGTGTTTAGCCCTCTTTTACCAATATCATACCACAACCTCTTGGAATTCGTTGAACATGATTTGTACATATTTTGTTCTGATAAAGGTAATTTGCAGGTGGTGGTCCGATCAGACTGTTGCTGTTGTGACCGGGGCTAACAAAGGAATAGGGCTTGAGATAGTAAGACAGTTAGCAAAGTTGAGATTGAATGTGATCTTGACATCCAGGGACCCATCTCGGGGAAGAAGGGCAGTTGATGAGTTGACTGCACAGCAGCTGACTGTTGGCTTTTATCCCCTGGATATAGCAGATAAGGGTTCTGTACAGGAGTTTGCTAGATGGTTGGAGACAACATATGGTGTCCTTGATATTCTTGTGGGTTAAAGTCTTTTTTGATATTCTTTTGCAGCCCAATTGGGCTTTGTGTGTATTGGCAATGGAAGCCAAGAGGGTCTCCTTTACTATTTTTTAATTTATAGCTTTTTTCATGGAAGTTGGTTTGTGGGGTTGAATGTTTTCTTGTGCTTGTCTGCAGATAAACAATGCTGGTGTTTCGTTCAATGACATCAATGAGAACTCGGTGGAACATGCAGAGACAGTAATAGAAACTAATTACTATGGCACAAAAGCATTGACTGAAGCTCTTTTGCCTCTGTTCAGATCTTCATCTTCTGGTACTCGGATTTTGAATGTGAGCTCAAGGCTTGGCCTGTTAAATGTAAGCAATCACTTATCACTTGCAGGACAAAATAAATCTTGCTTTACATTTCGTTGGATTTTTGATTACATTCAAGTTATTTTAACGGTTCTAGGAAAATTCATCGCCACCAATTCACTACCAGCAATTCACCTCCAACAATTCAAGGCCAACAATTCATCGCTATACAATTCACCACCAGCAATTCATCGTCGTGGTATATTCACCGTGTTATGCGTTCAACAAAATCTCTTTTACTTTTTATTTAAGTGGCCAAGAGCACCCAAAAAAGAAAAAATAAGAGATTTTGTTGAATGCATAACGCGGTGAATATACCACGGCAATGAATTGTTGATAGTGAATTGTTTATGCGATGAATATGTCACGATGATGAATTGTTGATGGTGAATTTTCCTGATGCCTGTTTTAACAAACAAAAAATGGTAATTGTTTCTTAAAGATTAAGATCATTTGGATTTGCAGAAGTTAAGGAAAGAGAGCCTAAGGAAAAGGCTGAAAGATGTGGAGAGTTTACAACAATCTGAAATTGATGAGATGGTGGACATTTTTGTGAAACAAGCACAAGAAGGGACATGGGAAACTGGGGGATGGCCTGTTGTGTGGACTGATTACTCTGTCTCCAAGCTTGCACTAAATGCCTATTCTAGACTTCTTGCAAGAAGGCTTTCTTCTGAGGGTCGCAGAATAAGCATTAACTGCTACTGTCCTGGCTTTGTCAAGACATCAATGACTAGAGGAGTAGGCAAATACACTGCAGAGGAGGCTGCTGTTAATGCTGTGTGGATAGTGCTACTGCCTCCAGATCTCTTGCCTAGTGGAAAATTTTTTAGGGCTAGGGAACAGATCTGTTTCTCCAAATTGTAATTTGTTTTTGATCTTTTTCCGACATATTTTTCGAGCTATGAATGGGAAGACCTCATCTCAACATGAAAACTCAGCAATAATATTTCAGCAGGGGTTTTGAATCTTGGTGACAAGAACCACAACACCACGATTTAACCAATTGTACATTAAATATATTAATTAAAATGTAACGTTATTTTGAAGGAAATACATTATTAGCTAGAAAAATATAATTCCTGCTAGTGTTCTATGGTATAATTGTGAGTTGGGAGTCAATTATTTATTTATTTATTTGCAAGGCATAGAGGTGTTCTGGCTTTGTAGGATTTCAAATGTTTGGTAATATAAGTTTATACTTTTGGATCTGGGCTCTTATTTGATGAATAATTATGGAAATCTCATATTACAAAGATAGTTTGTGTTAGATAAAACAGAACAGAGACAACCAGACACAGACATCACCAATTGGAGCAGCATGAATTAAGAGTGCACACCCTTACTACATAGTTTCTGTACATGTGTATCCTGAAAGCAATTTTGAGGATTTTTGATAATTTGTTTCTCTGGAAACAATGATCGATCTATTGTGCTGTAGGTCTCACTATAAATGTTCAGGAGACATTTGAATGGGTGGGTTTTCTAGATTTTTTGTTTTTTGGGATTCCGGACGCTGTACACAACCTACTTCTTCCTCTGTCCTAAGTGCTTCTAAAGGAAAGGGAATGAAAAAAACTTGTGTATGGGTATGCACAGGCTAAAATTGACGCTTGCAACTTCTTCATTAGTTCAAAGTTCCTAACAATTTTAAAGTATTGCCATCAAATTTGTATATGTTTTTATTTAGTATTTTAGGGGAATAAACACACCCCATAATTAATTCACGTTAACCTAGATTATATAGCCGAGTTGATAAACGTGCAATAAATATTAAGAAATTAAAAGAGGGACAACTTTGTGAATCGCGATGAAGAATCAGTGCTGGTATAACATAGAATTCAATCCGCTCAGCATAGAAAATAAATGCTTACACCGTGAAGAATAACTTGAGCTCTGAATAGTCTCTAATGTCAGAAATGTTCAAATAGAATATAACCTACAGGGTTGCTGCCCTGTTTCCCCAATCGACAGGGGAATACTTAAAATGCGGAATAACAAAAAATAAGCTGAATGGAGACACACAGAATGGGGCATGCAATATTTTCTTCTTCTATTAACCAGAAAATAACATTTACAAAATGCTTTCTTAAAGCTGAAACAACAAACTACAGATTACAAAATAGACTTGTAGCAATATGAAGTTGCACCGAAAACATATAGAACTATCAGGAGCTTCTAAGAACTCTCCTTCCTTCTATTCGATTGGAGCTATCTGCTGTTCCTAACAAACACTTAGCGGTCAAGAGCTTTCAGTTGCTCACTGTAAATATGCACAGAACAAAATACAGCTACTACTGTTCAAAAGTTTCTCTGAATCACACAAAGAACCCACAAAAAACATTCATTTTCTCAGACTGCTACTACATAGGAAAAGTAACTGACTACATTCATTCATTCCTTTTATCTTCACAAAATTCCCTCTCAAAGTTTGAATTCACCTACCACAATTAATTTTGGAAATTCAAAATTTCTTACCACATTAAATTCTGGAGTTGTCAGGAGTAGAATAGGGATGAAGATCCTAAATAGAAAACTGCCATTGGAAAGGCTCCTGACAGGTAGGTGAGCTGGGGGCTGACGTAAAGAGGCTCAACAATAAATATTTCAACACTCCCCTTTTGATTGAGCCGTCAATCAACTTCAATCTTCATTCAAATCAACAACACCTAACTTTCTCTTTAAGTGTTCGAAACAATCTTTGTTCAATGGTTTGGTGAAAATGTCTGCAAGATGTTGCTCAGACCTACAAAATTTCATCTTAATTTCACCCTTTTCAACCAATTCTCTTATGAAATGATACCCGATTTCAATATGCTTGCTTCTTCCATGAAACATAAGATTTTTTGCCAAAACTATTAATGAAACATTGTTACAAAAGATTGTTGTTCCATCCTCTTGTTCTTCTCTCAAATCTACCAAAATTCTTCTCAACCAAATAGCTTGATATGCACTGCATTTGCTACTATATACTCAGCCTCTACTGTAGATAGGGAAACTATGGGTTGTTTCTTGGAAGCCCATAAAATGACTCTCGATCCCAAATGAAACACATATCTAGATGTGCTCTTCCTATTATCCACACTCTTTGCTCAATCATTGTCTGTGTAACCAACTAGCCTAAAATCATTTGCCGCACTATACAAAATGCCATATCCTTTGGTTCCATTTACATATTTTAGGATTCTTTTACCCGCTTGCCAATGTGTCTCTTTTGGAGTCTCCATAAATCTGGAAATCATACTTACACTGTGCATTATATCAGGTCTAGTTGTTAAATACATCAAGCTTCCAACCAAATTCTTATACATGGTCGAATTCACATTGTTGTTGCAATCTTCCTTGCTCAACTTTAGACCTATGGTTGTTCATATGGGGGCAGACTTGCTATCTTGCGTTCTAAAGCTCTTCAAAATCTCTGCTACATACTTTGCTTGAGAGATAAAAATACCATCAAGTATTTGTTTTACTTCTATGCCTAGAAAGTATGTCATTTCACACTCTTTTCTCATGACCTCTTTAAAATCAACAATGAGGAAATCATCATCCCTAGTGAAAACTAAATCATGAACATATAAGACAAAATTAAAACCTTACCATCAGCTGCCTTGATGTAAAGAGTGGGCTCACCATCGCTTTTGCTAAAGCCATTGCTCAACAAATATGAGTCAATCTTGCTGTACCATGCTCGTAGATCTTGCTTAAACCCACAAAGAAATTTCTTCAACCTGTATACTTTGTTTTCTTGACCCGAAACTTCATAACTAGCTGGTTGTGCCACATATACCTCTTCTTTCAATACTCCATTTAGGAAGGCTAACTTCATATCCATTTGAAACACCTTCCACTTGTGTTGGGCTGCAATTGGTATGATTGCTCGTATAGTTTCCATCCTTGCAACAGGGGCGTATGTCTCATCACAGTCTCTCCCAAATTGCTATTTGTACCCTTTGACAACCAATTATGCCTTGTGCCGCTCTATCCTTCCTTCAACATTGCACTTGGTCTTATAGACCTATTTCACCCCAATAACTTACTTGTTGAGAGGAAAGTTAGTTAGCTCCCATGTGTTGTTCCTCTCTATTGCATCTATCTCCTCATCCATGGCCTCACACCATTTCTTTTCTCTTACAACATCCTCAAAATAAATCAAATCACTATGAGAAAATAATGCAAAATTCACACTCTCATCAAATTCTTCATCATACCTTTCACTTTGGTAGATCTCCCTTAGACTCCTAACATTTCTTGGCATTAGGGAGGCGAGAGAGGGGTATGAACTTTCACTACTACAGTTGCTTTGTTGAACAAACCCTGTCAGGAGCTCTCAAGAGCTCTCGGGAGCCAATCCTATGGCTATCTGTGGCTGCTTTCCTTTTTGTCTGCTCATGTAAGGAGCTATCAGGAGTTGTCAGGAGTGACTGCAGACTCATCTTGCTACACTTCCTGTTCTTTTTCTTTTTCTTTAGGAACTGTTAGGAGCGGTTCTGAGCTGTCAGAAACTATCAATCTGTCCCATGAATCATCCTCTAGGAACTCCATGTCTCAGCTAATGACGATTTTCTTGGTGACTAGATTATACAGGCTATAGGCTTTAGACTCTTCATTATGGCCTGTGAAAATACACTTCTCACCCTTGTCATCCAACTTGTGTCTTTTCTCTTTTAGCACAAGTGCATATGCCACACAACCGAACACCCTCAAGTGCTCAACTGTCCACTTGCATTTTGTCCATGCCTCTTGTGGTTCAATCTTGCCAAAAACTACCTTTGTAGGACTTCTATTAATTAAGTAAACTGTTGCTTTTATAGCTTCACCCCAAAATTCATTTGGGAGTCTCTTGGCTTTGAGCATGCTTCTTGCCATCTCCACGATGGTCCTATTCTTTCTCTTAGCCATTCCATTTTATTGCAGAGTATAACCAGCTGTTAGCTCCCTTTTGATGCCATTTTGCTTACAAAAATTTACAAACTAATTGGAGGTATACTCTTCCCCTCTACTGAGCTTAGGACCTTGCCGAAATGTCCACTCTCCTTTTCAGCCTGGGATTTAAACATTACAAACTTGTCAAAAGCTTTAGATTTATGTTGCAAAAAAAAACCCATGTCTTATGGCTATAATTATCAATAAAAGTCATAAAATATTGACTCTTACCAATAGAGATTACTTGCATAGGGCCAAACAAATCAGTGTGCACTAGCTCCAATGGTACTCTTTCCCTTTTAGAATTACCTAATTGAAAGGGTTTCCTATATTGCTTGCCTAAAATATAAGCTGCACATCTACCACTAGGCTCTACTATGGCTAGTAAACCTCCAACCATACCCTTTTTTGACAAAATACTCAAACTAGTATAGCCTAAGTGTCAATACTTGAGATGCCATAGCTTGGAAGGGCCTTGAATGATTGCCTTGAAGGATGCTTGCTGCTGTACTACTATACATTTTCCTGCAGCAATAGACTGAGCTTAGAAACACTTTTCCAGTTTCAATGGCAATATCCTATTCTTCGTCATTTGCACTGTTGCAATTACATTCTTGCTTCCATCTTTCTCATAAATGATGCATTCACCCTTCATCAAAACTTTGTATCCTTTTTAGATCAGCTGTCTAATACTCATCAAATTGTGCTTTATACTAGGGGAAAAATAAACATCATCAATCTCCTTCTCACCATGCTTAGTTCAAAAAATAATAGACCCCTTTTTCACAACTGGAACTATTTCATTGTTCCTCATTTTTATTTTAGATTTAATATTTTTATCAATGACAAAAAAAAAACTTTCATTACTACTCATGTGGTTGCTACAACCACTGTTTAAAAACCATATCTCATCACTACCTTGCTCAACAATGTTGTACATGATGAAGGCCTTTTGCTGATTACCTTTAACCACTTTTTCATCAACCACATTTACACTTTGCTTGGACTGATCATGCTACTTTTTCTAGCACTCACTTGCATAATGGCCAAACTTATGGTAATAGTAGTATTCAATATTGCTCTTGTCACCCTTTCGACTTGAGCTATTGTTCCTCTTGGATTGTCTGGAGCTTGACTGAGAGTTATTTTCTCCCTCTTTGCTATGTGCTCATCTTGAGCTATCTTCTCTAGCATTTCCACGTCTAGTTTTCCTCTACCACATCTAGAGCTATTTCTACCTCTCCCCCTACCTATTGCATTGGCTTGAGCTTTGAATGCTTGCTCTTAGAAAGAACTTGTAGACCTATTAAGGTGCTACTCATGCATTTGCAGAGAACCCATAAGCTCATCAACAAACAATGTTGAGAGGTCCTTTGCCTCTTCTATGGCACTCACAACTACATCAAACTTCATTGGTAAAATTTTGAGGATTTTCTCCACAATTCCTTGGTCTTCAATGACTTCTTCATTCACTCTCAAATGGTTTATCAAACTTGAGAGTCTTGTGTGAAATTCTGAGATGAACTCATTGTCCTTCATTTGGAGAGTCTCAAACTGGTTTCAAAGCATTTGGAGCTTTACCAATCTGACTTTATTAGTCCCTTTGTAATTGGTTTGGAGGATTTCCCAAGTTTCTTTTGCATAGTTAGCTGCTACTATTATGAGAAAAATAGCCTCTATCAAGGCTACTTCAATAGGACTCAACACTTTTGTATCTTTCCTTCTTGCCTCCTCCAGCTGGGTCTTCTGGTTGTTTGAAAGGGAAGCATATGCGGCTATATTTAGTCAAATCATTAAAGCCGTTGATCACAAACTCCTGCAAATATTTTGTAACCATTATGGTCTTTATCTTCTTTGCACAAACATTATAGTTCTGTCCATTAAAGGACAGTGGCTACTGCCAACTCTTCCCCTCATCTCGAGCCATGTCTCCAACAAGAAAACTTTAAACACTAGAAAAAAAATTGCCCAACTCACTCAAGACTTAGGGCTTTGTAGCTCTGATACCATACTAAAAATATTCAAATAGAATAAAACCTACAGAGCTGATGTCCTATCTCCCAAATCAATAGGGGAATACCCAAAATGCAGAATAACAAAAAATAAGCTGAATGGAAATACACAGAATTGGGAATGCAATATTTTCTTCTACTATTAACCATAAAATAACATTTGAAAAATACTTTCTTAAAGCTGAAACAACAAACTATAGATTACAAAATAGACTTGCAACAATTTGAAGCTGCACCCAAAACATACAAAACTATTAGGAGCTTCTAAGAGCTCCCCTTCCTTCTATTCAACTGGAGTTATCTGTTGCTCCTAGAAAAAACTGTGCGGTTAGAAGCTTTTAGTTGATCACTACAAATAGACACAAAACAAAATACAATTGTTGCTATTCAAAAGCTTCTTCAAATCACACAAAAAACCCGTGCAAAAAATATTCATTTTCTCAGACTGCTACTGTACAGGAAAACTAACTGATTACATTCATTCATTCTTTTTGTCTTCACAAAATTCCATCTCAAAATTTAAATTCACCTACCACAGTTAATTCTGGAAATTCAAAATTTCCTACCACATTAAATTCTGGAGTTGTCAGAAGCAGAACAGGGATGGAGATCCCAAAAAACAAACTGCCATTGGAAAGGCTCCTAACAGGTAGGTGAGTTGGGGGCTGACGTAAATAGGCTCAACAATAAATGTTTTCAATATCTAAAACATCCTTAGGGTCAAACCCAAGTATTGGTAGGACTGATTTGAGGTGTAGGGTAATTGCTATGCATTCTGCAAGATCATCTTAGAAGAATGAAGATTTTTCAAACTTATGTCAACTTGATCTTTGGTATTTAAAGATGTGAAAGCATGACAATATTTATAAATATTTTAGAGGAAGTAGTTAGATTGTTAAGGTCACTTTTTTTCTTAGTCAAGTTCTTTCGTTGATCAATTTTACATCTTTGGGTGAACATTCATAGACAATATTCTTAAGCATGTAGATGATTTATATATAGATTTTAATGCAATGGGGGTTTTTGTAAACTCCAAACTGAAATGTTCTTTGAATGATATCTCATTGTTTTGAGCTTGATTCTTGAATGTGTTTAGTTGCATAACTAAATGCCTTTAAATAATGATTTAACAAAAAGTCATGTAAATATATACCAAGTTGGCTCCCAATGACTAGGGAAAAAAGGTGGAAGGCAATGAAAAAATAAATTTGAAAATTTAAAACTTGGGGCCAATCCTTAGCCCCTTAAAATTGTTCTTTAGTGTCGTAGGATTGACCTAGGTCAAGAAACCATATATCTCAAGGTGTGATGTGCAAGTGTGGGTGCAATAAATGAGTAAGAATGTCAAATATTTAAGAATGTGTAATTAGGGATGTGATAAAAGTTATATTTATAAGAATAAGTGCAAATACATGTAAAATATAACTAGATAAGGATCAAGGAATAAGTCAAACTTAGCACAAGAGAGTGCGACATATTGATATGTAATTGAATTAATTCATTCAATCAAAGTGTGCCCAAACTAAAATGGGATTTTGTGTGGGTATGCAAATTTTACCACCAAATTCTATCCCTACATGTGAATATAGAATGGGAATGTGTTTTAAAGTATATGAACATTTTAGCTAGTATGGAAAGTAAATGTTGAAAAATTTCAAAATGATATCTTGTCTATGTTGAGTGCACAAGATAACTAAGAGGGGTGCGGTGAGGGGTGGGGGAGGAGGGTTGAATCGGTTGTACATTACAACATCAAAACCCTCATAAACATTCAAATCCACATCAACTTAATTAACCCTTAATCTGTTAGAATGTTGAGGATTAACTTACAATATAAAGTAATTGCAACACTAGATACAAAAAGGCTCACTGTCCAAAGAAAAGAAGGGTTCACTGCCAATGACTCATTTCCAAATTACAAAAAATGAAGAATTTAAGAAGAATGTTACAGTGAGAAGTCTATCTCAATGCAATAGAAAAGTTCACCACAACATCACCAACACATTCACAACTGTCAGCCTCTTTGAAGATTGTAGACACCTTCTGCTAACTGCTTCCAGTAGTCTAACTCATTAAAGCTTGCATTGCACTTCACAAATTCATATATTACAACTCTGTGATTCACATCACACACTACACACATAATCTTCCATCAATAAAACACTTATTTATACCTTCTTCAATCTTGAAAATATTCTCCAATTTTGGCTATGCACCTCAATCATGCAAATTCACAATAGATTGGCACTAAAAATTCCCATGATGGAAATGAATGAAATCGGACCACACCATATCTTAACTCAAACATAAATAATACATATATGTCACACCATGCTTCCATAGTCACTGAAGCATATACACAATTAGTGTAAACACTGAAGGTTAGCTAAACTTGTGTAAAAACCATTAACATTTAAGTACATGCTTCCTCAAATCCAAAGATGACTTGTAGATCACACACAACACTTAAACACAATCTAGAATATTCCAAAAACACCCTTAAGTCCAATAAATTCCTTTGCAACAACTTTCACTTGAATAATGTACACACTCAGTAGACTCAGACAAACTTCCACACACTGTAACTCAAGAAATCACCTTGCAGAGCACCAAACCATGAACAAATTCAATTGAAGTAATATATGAACCTTATAATTACACTTCTATAATTGCAAGACCAAAAACTAAATTGTAGAGAAATGTAGAGAAAAACCATTTCTCCCAGACACTAATACAATACACAGTTCACACATTGGTGAACACAAATTTCTCTGCACAATGATCCAAACCAAGAAGTTTAGGATATAACATCTATGAAAACCTCTAACCAACACATATGAATTACACAAGAAAATATTTGACATAGAAGAAATGCAGAGAAAAACCAAAAAAACCACTTTGAATACCAGAACACCTCTCCAACACACTATTTCCTCTTTTATTTAAATTTTCTCAAAAGCACTTGGAAACCAAGCACCAGAGACATATACTCATCATCTTCAACACTTTCTCATTACCACTAAACATACTACAATACAATTCAAATATATATCCATGAATAGAAGATGATCAAAGCAACACTAGATGTTGACGCTAGTAACACTTACTAGTAAAAATATAATGAAACTAATGAAAGCATCATCACAAATTCTCAATCATCATTAGTTGACATCAATTACAACACAAACATAAGATTTTTTACATCAATGGCAACACCAACTACTCATTCAACAATCTCCCCCTTGTTCATTGATGGAAAATTATGATATCAAAAAACCATCAACAACAAACATAACAACTCTGATCACCAACATACTACTCCATATCAACTTTTTTTCATTCTCCTCATATCATAATCTCCTTTTTCACTTTACTCTCTCTCCCCTTTGACAACTGAGCATTTTTCACATTATTTTCTCTCTCCCCATTTTACATCAATGACAAAGGGAAAAATATTTGCATCACTTTCTGCTTTGACATCATACATACATACTCTCTCTCTCCCCCAAAGGCAATACCTATAAGGGAAAAAAATTGCTCTGCAACTACCATTTTTTTATTGCTCTACAAACTCCCCCTTAGGAGCACACAACAAACTATACTAACTAGAAACCACTGCACAACACTAACCTACACCAACACTTACTCCCCCTGACTATAAAAACCAATCAAAGCACTGCCTACTCCTCATAAAAGTAGCCTCCAACATCAATCCAAAATAATGAATGAATCTTGAAATCCACTAGACTGAAGCACATTATTATGCATCTAGTTAAAAGGAGGGGTAATAACCCCTAACTTCTCTTGGAGATACTCAAAAGTATCCTTAGGAAGAGGCTTAGTGAATATGTCAACAACCAGATCCTTTGTAGGCACATACTCAAGCTTTACTTCATTCTCTACAACCTTCTCTCTCAAAAAGTGATACCAGATTGAGATATGTTTTATCTTTGAGTGCATCACCAGATTCTTTGAAATGTTAATAACACTTGGATTGTCACAAAAAATAAAAATTGGTTCATTATATACTCAAACATAGGAAAATGTGGGTCATTTTAAAATTTCAATGAGGGAAATGTATAAGACACCCATCTTCCTACTTTCATTAGGAAAAAGAGATCTCGTAGGGAAATATTGGCTTTCAACCCTTAGGTGAGTCAAAACTGATGGCGATATTGTTGTTTTCCTTATGACCGAGGACAGGGTAAATCAAAATGAGATGCACTTTTGGGAGATGAATGAAAAATACCAAATGAATGCAATTATGCAATGTAACAAATGAAACTTCTAAATTAAACCTTAATCTAACAGAATCTAGAAAATTTTAGCAGATTTAAGAAGGATTCAATTTTATGCACCTATCATAAAAAGGTTGTGCTGAGTGTCCTCCTGGGACTCATTCACCCAAGGTGAAATGGGTCTTGCTACAAGGGTTGGAAATCTGCTTTCATATTCCCTTGGTCCTTGTTCTGCACTCTCAATTCCTTTAGGTTTCTCAATCATAAAATTCAAAAATAAAATTTGAAAGTGTGTTTTCATGGCTTGATGACAATGTTGACAAATTTTACAATTTATCTCTCTTGATAGATCTTTAATCCTTCTTCAACCTAAGCTCTACAAAACACACAAGAGGGAAAAGATGTTTGGTTTTGGTGAATGGGGGTTTTCCTTGGTCAAACCCCATTTTGGTAATTAATCTTTCAAATGAAACAGTGAAACATGAAAGGAATGATGAATAAAAACTTGCTATGTTCCAACTCACTAAACCCTTGATTTGATACCCTTGAAGGACTGTCAAAACTTAGTAAATCTCTCCAAGGTCTTGATCTTGCATGAAATGGCTTGATTGATTTAATGTGATCTTGATGCTTGAATCTTCACTTGAATGCTTGAGACCTACATCACAATGTTACCTCCAAAAACATGCGTGATGCTTGATAACATTGAAATTATGCTTGAGATCTTGAATGTTGCATCAAATGATTGAGAAATCTGCTCTTGAACACCTTTGACAATATTCTTAGCTCTTGTAAAGTTCACCTATTGATTCTTCTTAGGATTTGAATTTGATAAAAAGACCTTGCTTTTATAGACAATTTTCTAATTTCCCAAAAATTAAACATTACAAGCTGGCATTTGAAATTGAATATGGGATCATAAAAAGGCCACCAAAAACATATTTAAAATTTGAATTTAGCAACTAAAGGGGACCCATTCACCCAAGGGAAAATGGGTCTTGACCTAAATCCGAGACCTATTCATCTCAGGGTGTTAATAATGATAATTACATTAATTAAATATTGATTCCTTTTTCAAAAATAGAGTCAATTAGAGGCTTAATTAAGTCCAATTCAATTAAGGGACCCAAAGATAATGTGAAAATGTAAAGGAGTACATTTTTTGACACTACACTTAGCCCCCACTTTAGTGAGAGGATGATCCATACACACAAACTCACACTAAAGTAGTCAAACAAGCATCAAGAGAGGTCTAATTGTACAATTTTTGGAAAGATGAGACAACAAAGGTCAAGGAGGATGATCAATTCCCCAAGATCTAAGATCTCATGACAAACCAACAAAGGCTCAAAGAGACACATGCTTATGTTAAATATGTAGAAACAAGACAAGATACACAAGCATACTATTTCAAAATTAAAGAGACGAGAAAGAGGGGGTGGATCAAGCCTTGACTATTTGTCCAATCGATATGGATCAAGCCTTAGATTTTTTTCCAAAAACATTTACTTGAGTGAAAACCCATTATCCACTATGCAACCAAAATATACTCACATGGGTTAATGAAATTTGCTATCCACTAGGTGAGCCCCAAAAAGTGGCTAATGGGAAGTCACACCAAGTATAGAATCTCATTGTACTAATTGCACCAAATTTGTACCTCTTGATAACTTTGACAAGGAACCACAAAGCTAGCAAGTTGCGTTATGTTAGGCACTCATGAAAAAGACTCCATTGGCAAGCAAGTTGTGTTATTCTTGGTGGCCTTGATACATGCAATAGGATATTCAAAGGGGTTTTATTTAGTTAATGAAAGGTCTCACCTTAGGGAACATCATGCCTAATGTCTCCAAGAGAGGACTAGTTGAGGATAAAAGGTTCACAACTTAGGGAATGCAAGTCGTAGCATCACAACTAAGAGGAATGTTGTATTCCAAGAAAGGTCAGAATATTGAAGGAAATCAAACCCAATGACACCACCAAGAAGACACATCTTGTGAAGTAAGAATACCACACTTTGAAGCAAACAATGAGCAAGGATGTGTATGCCCCCACTTTAAAGAAATTGCTAAACACCACGCTATGAGAAATTAATTTAAAGTAGAACACAATAAATTCCAATACATGAGAGATTTATTCAAAAATCCTTATTTACTACATATGTTAATGAGTAGAGCTACATCATGGAAAGGAGGGTATTCCTGCTATACACATAAGGGATCTATAAATTTGGGTTCAATGTGTGTCTTTGCTACAATGATATAATTGAGCTCAGAACTATCATAATTCCCCAAATAAGTCTTTGAACAATGAACACAAAGGAAGAATGACACATAGAGAGAGAGAAAAAAGGAGAGCTTTTGGGTCAACATGGAAGAGACCTGAATGTCTTGATGCCTTGCGTCATCTCCAAAAGGAAAACACATGACCAATGAAAAGATCAATTATTCTGACATATAGAAGAATGTAGATACAAATAGATGAATGTCACAACAGATTCACTTCCTTTGTATCCTTGCACCAATAGAGTGACAAGGGTCATTAGAAGTATGTTGAAAAACATATAAAGAAACACTAAGAAACACTATACAATGGATCGCATTATGTACATACAATCAAAAATAGCACAAAGAGAAGGATATTATGCCACATGTGAGTGAACCTATAGTATCTCATTCACATCCCAATATTGTTCACCATATGCATAAGGTGGATAAATAGCTAAAGGGAAAATGACAAGTGTCGTACTAGGAGTATCACTAGATTCAACACATGGTGAGTCACTCTTGTTAGGAGGATCATCACGATTGTTATTATCTAAGCACATGGAAGAGGAAAGCAATAAATTTAGCTCATTATGCACTTCCTCATAAATTTTAGCAATCTCATCATCGTCATCCAAGTTAATCACAACAAGAGGCCTAATGACAATTCCCACTAAAGTTTCTTGTTGTTTTTGTTGTGGCGAAGGTGGAGAATCATCATGCTTTGTTTTAGTTGGTGTTTTATCTTGATTTTTAGTTTTATTCTCTTCTTTTAGTCTATAAGAAATAGCATGACGTCTATGCCTACACTCTTTAGCATTTCTATTTCTTTTTGTGTGATTTTCAAGTTGTGATTGTGTAGGAGTTTATCAACTATAGGTTTCTTTTCTTCCTACAAGGGAGGAACAAAAGGAACCATGGGAGGTTTTTCAACCACTTTCTCTTTAGCTTTATAAAATTGTTTGATCTTAGGAGAGACAATAGGACTTATTTGGTTATCTCTTGATATTTTATAGGAAATACGTGAAATATTTTTCATGGTTTTGTCTTGGTTACTTGGAAGGGTTTGTGGTTCAATCACAGTTTCATCAATGATAAGAGGCTTAATCATGGATTGAGGCATGTTGCTAAGGGATAATTTTTCTATGCGATTTTATTTGAACTTTTGATAAGATTTGAAAAATAGTTCCTCATGAGGCTTAATAGGTTCTATAGGTTTGGGCCAAAAGAAATCCAATGAGAAATTTCCATGAGAAGACATAGGATTAAAGCCACTATGGTGCATAGCGAAGATCTCATCGCCAAATGGAAATTTTAAGCATTTATGCACTACTGACAGGATGACATCCATGGAGCATAGCCATGGGTAACCAAGCTTCATACAAAATTGGTCCGATGATGGGATGTGATGGCGAATGAGACATTCAATTTTTTCGGTCCAAATTTTAAAGGAAAAGTGATCGAACCTATCATAGGGAAAGCAAAACCATTATGCATTTTGATCCATTATTTTGGTTGTTCATAAGAATCTTGATAAACTTCATGCACAAATAAGAATTCCTCAGCGATCATATTCTCTACACATATGAGATCAATTAATATTCCATTAGTAGGCTTGTCATTGATTTTTCCGATGATGTAAAGGGTACCATTAGGTACACATCTAATTATGTCATTTTGTGAGAAAGAAATGTCAAGGGGAATTTTGGTTTGGCCCTTTTGAGGTTGTACATTAATGAGGCTGACCAAAATTTCTAAGTCTAATTCATTTTCATTTATATTTTCATTATTTGTAGCTTGAATTTTGTCAACATTCATCACATCACTCTTGGCATCACTAGCTTTTACAAAAGATATATTATGATTCGGCATGGGGTTGGAAAATATTTGAAAATTTTGGTTAGTGGGGAAACATACTTGTTTCCTTGATCATTAACAACACCAATTTGGATGTTATTAGAATCAATGAGGTTTTGCAAAATATGTTTAAGACACTTACATTGTTATGTATTGTGTCCATTTTGTTAGTGATAATGGAAAAAGGAATTCAAGTTAAAATTTGGAGGTAAGGGCTTAGTGGTATCAATGACTTTAATAGGAGGTAAGGTAACTAAGTTCTTACTTATAAGTTGCAACATGTTGGAGTGAAGGGTATCGGGTAAAGGGGTAAACTATCTACTCCTCTCCCTAAATGGATATGGATTTGTCATTTTTATAATAGCCACTTGGGAGTCAACATGTTGACTTGTTTGAGGTGTATTTATTTGTAGAAATCCCTTGTTTTTTTTCTTGAAAGGTTGTAAATTTTTATGGGACATGGATTTGGATTTCTTCTAGGATTGTTAGGAGGATTTTTTGTTTCACGATGACTAACCAAATTATGATAATCATGAAGGGCCATGCACAAGTGTATAAAGGAGGGAAACTTCAACATCTCAAGTTTAGCTTGAATATTGATATGCAAATTTTCTATGAACATTCTTTGAATGACAACATCAAGAATCTTAATGTTAATTTGTGAGTAAAGAAATTGGTATCATGCTATGAAATCAGTAAAATTTTCATCGTTGTTTTGTTTACATTGCATTAAATCATCTAAGGCCATATTGGGACCCATATGTGTTTGGAAATGGTTAAGAAAGGTAGCAAAAATTTCATTGAATGAACTAATTGAATTATTTAGTAAAGAACAAAACCGTACTCCAAGGTAGTGTCTTTCAAGGATCTAGGGAAAAGTTTACCCAAGATTTTATCCTAAAAAATGAAGTCACTACATAAGGTTGTGTATGCCGAGACATGGTTACTAGGGTCTCCTTTTCCACCATATTTTTCAAATCTAGGAATGTCTATGCCTTGTGGCATTTGTGCTCTCAATATATTCAAGGATAAAGGGTTTATTTTGGCATATTGTGAAGGTTGGCCATTTTGATTTTGGTTTAATGTTGCAATTTGTTGTTGGAGGGATGAAACATTTTGTAGAAGTTGGTTAAGAATGAGATCAATGCTTGTGTTGTGAGATGGAGGTGAATAAGGTGGAGGTGTATATGTATTCATAGGGAAAGTGAATTCTAGTTTTGTGAGGGGAGAGGGATTAGGAGATATGAGATTTGAATGCACAAAGCTAAAGGGATTCCCAGTGGAAATACCTAAGGGGGTATTGACATTGCTAGTGGGTTGTTTAGTTGTAATAGTTGGATTAGTGTATGTGGGAATATAGGTCATAGTTGTCAAAGTAGGAATTATATTTACACCTTAAATTTGAGTGAATCCCAATGTTTGAGCACAACTAGCCATTGTAGGGACATGCTTATCAACAATGTGAGATAGGCTATGCACAATCTCTATTCCTTGTTCATTATCAAGTATTTTCCTCATGTTAGATGATGGGAATTGTAGTACCATTAATGTATTCAAAACTCACAAAGTTTTGAAACTTCTCTAAATATTCATACATTTTATTTTAGTTCTTGAGGGACATTAACAACCATTGTGTCAACATTAATCACATTGGTTTTGGGGAGGCTGGCCATGAGAAATGAGGTATCAAAGCTATGGTCCATAATGGGTTGACTAGTATCAACACTATGTGTGAAAGAGTTGGAAAAATCAAGATCCATGGCGAGTGTAGTAGCGTGGGATGACATGAGTCTCAAACTATGTCTGATTCTAGCATTGGTAATAGGACACGAGGTTGTGAAACTCATACAAGTTTCACCTAACCTAAGTGCACCCACAATGGAGGATATGCACTAGATAAATACAATCAAACACACTAGAATATGAAGTACAATGCAAGTATGTGAAAAGAGATAGAAATTTTAGATTTTAAAGAAGATAATCTATTGATTATGGTATGCAAAAAATTGAAAATGATGTCTTTTAATTCCAATTTTTATTTTCAAACAATGTACTCAATTTTACCAATTAAACCTAATGCAAGCAATGCTATATTTTTTAATTTCTGAAACTAAAACCAAAATTTAACAACAGATAAAAATGAAGCAAATAGAGACAAATCACTACCCCAAATTTTGAAACAAAACTTGTATAGGGAAAAAATTTCCCTAGGGCGAATGGGTCTTAGCATAGGGGTTGCAAAAATTTAAATCTTAGTCTAGAGTTTAATGCTAGGGTTTCCTGTTTCATACCATAAACTGTGGTTTTAATGATTGATTTTTCAATATTTTGATTTATAAATGCAAGTGAAATTAATGATAAATGATGGAAAATATGAAAAAAATTTAAATGAAAATTTGATCATATTTGTGAATGTGTATGATAAAAAATACACTAATATGAAAGTACTATGCAAAATCAATGTAATATGCACACAAATTTTTAAATTTTTTAGATTTCAAAGGATACAAAATGTAAACCAAAAACCCTAAACGAGATGAAAAAAATTGATGCAGAGCAGGGGTGGAAAAATTCAAACCAATCTCAAACAACCAAACTTTCAACCTTTCAAACATACAAGGGTGGCTTTTGCTCCAAAAACCTTCATTCTCCTTGTAGCCTTTCCAAACTATTTTTTCAGGCATAACTTGTAGAGTAAGCATGCTCTATAGAATGTAAAGACATTCTAAGATACCCTTTTTTCAATTTACAAACATATTTCCAAATTAGGGTATAGTCCTTTGTATGGAAACCCTCTAAAATTGACTGTCCTGTTGTTGCAACTAGGCCTAATTGGTGATTTAGCTTGGTAGTAGTAGGGTAATTGAACTCCAAGGGATATCCTTGCATTCCAAGGCTCTAAACACATCATATAGGGTATGAATCATCAATTCCAAATAGGTAGAACTATTTACCAAAATCTTTTCAACAAAATCCTAAGCCTATAGGGTTCCTAGGCCTAATACATGAGGATATTAGGCTAGGGCAACAACCATGCATGTTCCAAATCCCATTCTTTGCTCTTGAAAGTTTATGAAAACAAAGAAAAACCCTTCCAAATCCATTCCACTTAGTTTCAAAGGTTTCTATCAGTGGAATGGAGATAAATACATTTTTCTTCCCTTCAAGTCACCCTACCTAGGGTTTGAACCAATCTGAGAAGAATTGCCCCTAACTTACTCAAATCTTAATGAAAATGAACAAAACCAAGTGCAATGGACATAAGATTCACTGCTCTATCAATCCCAATTAGATTCAATCCATGAGAAGACCATATAAAACCATACAATCAATTGTAGCAACAAAATTGCATTAGAAAATGTAGAAAATAGAGTTTTTTTATTGATTCAATCTCCAAACTTCAACATCCAACCTTTACTCCAACCGCACAAGGATTTATTAAAGAATTTTTCCTAACTGTTCCCATCTAATTTTCAAATTACAACTAACACAACACCATTCTAATCACTTTTTGCAAAAAGATGCAAAAGTTGCTTTGCAACTTTTGTGCAACTTTGACAATTTCTTGCAACTAGAGCCTAACACACTTCTAATGACCCAAAACTGGCCCAAAAATATATGAAATGGTCCTTGATGACCTTATTACATGCAATCTCAAACAAAACAAAACATCAA
>VDFB02000008.1:277047230-277174460 GCA_007258455.2 Sequoia sempervirens | reverse complement strand
AGGTACCCTCGACCACTCTCAGCAGCCTCTCTGCCACACCCTCTGCCTACTTACACTCCTGTCTAAGGCTATCTCTCTCTGCGGTGAGTGTAGCAATCTGTGCCTATGCCTGTGTCTGTAGCTAACCTTGTATCTATGCTAGTTATCCCTTTAATGTCTGAACCTGAGCCTACAAGGCAGCTATCTGAGCCTACTGCTACTGTGAGGGCAACCGAATCTGAATATGTTGCTGAGCCCTAGCCACTAGGTATCTTCTCCTCTGGGGTACTCTAAAGTCTTGTACATCCAACATCGGTCCACCTCTACCATCACCTCCATCTCAACCATCACCATCTTCACCATCATCATCTCCACCACCACCTCCATCTCCCACATCATCTCCATCATCACTACTCTCTCCCTCCTCGTCATCACCTCCTCCACCCCTCCTCCATCTCTGTTCCTACTCATCATTCAATAAAGGTACTGGCTCGTCTGGGTTGGAAATCCTCGAGAATGGATGTGAGAAGAAGTAACGTGCATAATCCTATGAAATTGTAGCCTTTATAATCTTCAGGTGATACTCCCACATCACTACCTTGAGTCCCTAGTACTCCTAAACCATTGCAATATATGATAAAGTGGGTCCCCACTCTGGTATATCCTGTCATCGACGTGCATACAAAGAAACTCCCTGGGGTATACCCTGTACCTTCCCATAGTGTTGAAGCACACTCCCAAGAAGGAATCTCTCAATCACAAATGGGGTCCTCCCAATCAAATATATGGAAGTGCACACATATGGTATCTCCGTGTCATCCTCTAGCCATTGCTCATAGTCAATATACGACCTCCATGTCACCATATCAAGTTCATCCAACACCCTCCGCTAGTGCTCTAGTTTTCCCAGCTTATGCTGGACAACTAGGCTTGTATATCCATGAACGTATGGCCTTCCTATTGGATGTTGTCTCTCTGCCATTGGATGGGTCACAACTATGTGCTTCCACACCCATGGCTATAATAGTGTGACCCCACCTGACAAACTAGCCCCTCAGATAAAAAACCTGGTGAAGATCATGGTACAAATGTGCATGCATGTAAGATCCACAAGCATATCTGGTCCCTTGTGTGATCATGCTCTCCAAAATCCAACCCCAATTGATTGAGAGTCACTTTGACCTACGATCAGGACATAGAAATCCTCCAATAAATCCAACAAGAACACATGCAATATCGCATATGCATCAACCATCTCTCGCAATGGAATCTCATAGGTACAAATCTAATCATCATTGAAGACTCTTTGTAATGCCTTTGTACCTCCCTACTTAATGGAATCATACACAACCAAATCACCAATGACAAGAAACCTTATAATACGGTAAACACCCTCTGGTGTCACTATCATCTCACTAGTGGGTAAGTGGAAGGTGTTATGGTCACTATGCCACCTCTCTTCCAAAGCCGTCAGAAGTCCCCTATTAATCCTATGTTGGGGCATGTCAAGAAAAGAAGCCAATCCACATCATCCAATCACATTTAGATCAACCTGATCTAAATGTGGAATCAAATCCCAGGTCCTTGGGAAATGCTCCCATGACATGAGGATTGTCGAGGGCTCCTATCATCATAACATATCGCAAATCAATAATCTTATCAATCAACATCAATCAACCTATCAATCTAATTAGCTCTAGTGATATTTTGATCAAATCTGGTGAGCATCTATCATTGATCCTCACCTATCATGAGATCAATCATCATTATTCTATCATTGATCCTCACCTATCATGAGGCCAATCATCATTATCTTATCATTGAATCTCACCTATCATGAGATCAATCATCATCTAATCTATGAACATCATCAAACACCATCAAAACATCGGTTGATGCAATTAACAATCATCAAAATCAAGGAGTCTAATCTAAATTTCATCAATCTGGCCTAGATGTGCTAAAATAGTACTTCAATGCACTAAAAATAGGGATGTGCTAGAGAATTCTATAAATGCGCCATAACAGGGCTTCAATGTGCCAAACTTCTCTATGTGCCATCAAATGTTATCATTGCACTATTTCATTACATGGATGCACTAAATTACCTAATGTGCCGGAGAATAACCCTATGAGCTAATTCATGACCTATATGTGCTACAAACCTACATGGGCTACATCATTCATCAAATGTGCTAAATCTAGGCCTGAATGCACTAAAAATATTGATGCGCTACATCACTGACTAAATGTGCTAAAAATTGACACCTATACGCTAATCTACCCTATGCACCAAAATAGTTACCCGATGCGCTACATCGGGTACCCTATTCTCTCAAACATTAAAATCCACATTTGAAATGTGAAAAATGAGGAAAAAGACAAAATTCGAATTTATGAGGAAGTTTTTTGGGGTATGTACCGGAGGTGCATACGTGGCCGGATGATTGCGACGTCGTAAGCACTCGAATCGGTGGGTCTGGATCAGAATCACCATCTTTCCAAATTTGCACTAGGTTGCTCTAATCACTCAATTTATTCAAAATTCCAAATTCAAATGAACTTCAAATCACATTGTTTTAACCTTTTAAAGGGTGATTAAGTGGGAATTTAATGGAATTGATTTATTTTATTTTTTCAAAAGGGTCTTAATTAATTAATTCATCACCTGGTAGGTTCAACATCATTTTTTGGGAGATAAATTGTCTTTGCATCACAAAAATTTGAAATCATCATCAAATCATCAGAAAATCATAAAAAATTCAAAAAATTCAAAACAATCAAAAAAATTGAAAATTCATCAATTTATCTCCCGAGGGGGCATATATCCATCATCACTCGAAAATCAACATTTGGGGCATATAAAATTTGTTAGTTAGCATCATCAGTAAATTTTTCTTTGAAGTAATGTGTAAACACATCACTTCAAAGAGGGGAAAAATGTATACAACTAAAATTGGTTAGAATAATTAATTAATTAAATACAATTTAAATAAACCTCTTATTTCGTCTACTTGTAAATAAATTCTAAATTTATTTATATAGTTCACATCTTCTAATTCTTCTTATCTTAAATCATATTCCTCTAATCTTAATTAAAGAAAAAAATTCAAATAGTTTGTTTTATTTAATTAATATCTTACTAAATTTGAATAATTCCAAATTTGAATTTAGTCACATGTCTCCAACTTTTCCTCTTGCCACCTCATCATTTTTCTCATGAATTTAAATATCTTTAATATTTAAGTGGGCTTTTTCCTCAACAAATTTTGAAACAAACTTGAGACACTTGGCTCTCTTCCTCCATTTATTCTCTCTCACTTGATAAAGTGTTCTATTAAAGGGAACACTCTCCATGATTCCCTCTAACTTCATCCTCCAGCCTCGATCTTTCCAACTAAAATCTTGACCATTGGTTGTTGCCACATCACAATATTCCTTGGAAATCTTATAAATGCAGCCTCATTCTACAACATTTGAGATCCCATCTTTGAGCAATCTTACTCTGTAGAAATTACATTAGAGCACTTTGAGCATTTAGAGCATTTGAGCATTTAGCAATTAGCAATTAGATGCATTTAGTTTAACACAATCATGGCATAGTTATTAGCTGCATTTCCATTATCATAGTAGTTTGTATACAACATTTGTATCACAAAATTTAATATCATATCTTTATCACAACATCATCAATCACATAGTTTATCATCATGTAGGAATAGATTTCTTACATCTTCCAGCATTTTGTTTCTCAGGTTGTTATTCTAATAGTCATAGTGCATACACAAATATGAGAGCCATTATGATTTAATGAATCCATGAAGATAGGAAACAATGGGATGACTTTAGGGAATTATTTTTTTTTCAATTCGATTCAATTTTCTATGCAATTTCTCTAATATAATGTCTCATTTCTTGTGTGATTTTGTTATTCATTTACACATTTTACCTCACATAGAAATAAAGAAGGTGAAAACTCATCCACAACTATGTCTATATTGTCCTTCAACATGCTTTGGATCTCCCATGGGAAATCATAAATGTCAATTGCTATCATGATAGTTCAGGGTCTGATCATGACACCTTTTCCTCCTTCATGGACCATGGGAATTTTTTTTTGACTCATCAACATCACCTTTCACCTCACCTTTAGATCTCTATCTTACTCACCTTCGCAATGATTTGTATAAACTCCTTCTTACTCACCAACATAACACTAGAACCTATTTGTGATTCTTGACCTTCTTACTTTAATGATGTAAGGATGTAGGAAACTCCATCTTTTTCAATGACATATATTTTTCCTACCATCATGCTTAGCATTCTTATCATATTTCCAAGGTCACCCCAAAAGCAAATGACACACATCCATTGGTATTATATCACATAAGACTCTATCCTTATATTATCCTATATGAAATTCAACCTAACTTTGTTCATTCACAACTACTTGCTGTCCCTTGTTTAAGCAAGACACCTTATAGGGAGTAGTATGAGGAATTATTTGTAATTTCAACTTCTCAACCATTTCAAGAGAAACCAAATTATTTGTACTACCAAAATCAATCACGACCTTGCAACACTTACCTTGGATTTTACATGTAGTTCTGAAAAGAGACTTTCTCTGTGGTGGTTATTTATCCATTGGCTCTTTGAGTAGAGTCCTTCTTAGTAGAAAAAATCTCCAATTTCTAGTTCTTAAACATGTGGTAAGGAATGTACACTCTCAACATCATCTCCACCTTATGCAATCTAATTTCTTCTTTCTCCTCCAAATGAATTAGTGGACTAATTACGAGTGCATTGCCATGCTTGATGGCCTACAAATTTGTTGCATTTATAACACTTCCCTATAAAACCACTTGAACCTCCTCTTTGGCCTCCAAATCTACCCCTAGAATATAATCTTCTTCCCCTAAATCCACCTCTTAAATCTGCAACTTGTTCTTGAAATCTACTTGCCTCTCCTTTACTCTCATAGGACTATCCTAAATCAGCATATGACCCTCTTCCTCTAGAATTCCTTCCTCTACCTTTGCTTTCCTTCTCTTCAATTTATCCTCATCCTTAATGGCTAATTGATAACACTCTTCCATCATTCTAGGATTGGTGAGACTTAATTCATCTTGAAGATTGTATCTTAGACCATTAATGTATCTTGCCACTTTTTCCTCATCATCTTCTACATGGCCTGCCCTTATGCTCAACTTGTAGAAATCCCCTGTATAGGTTTGCACATCCATCTCCTTTCTCTTGAGATTTGGAAGCCTCTTGAACAATTGAATGGTGTAGTCATCAAGAAGGAATTTTCCCTTGAGTTTAGCCACCATCCTGTCCCAAGAAGTGATTTTAGACTTCCCTTTCTTTCTCCTTTCAGTTTGTACATAATCTCACCAAAGCAAGGCATGGCCCTTCAACTTTGTCTTGGCCACCTTCACCCTTTTCTCCTATGACACATATTCATAATCAAAGTAGTTTTCCAATCCTCCTATTCAATCTAGGAGTTCCTCACTATTCATCTTTCCTCCATACATGGGTAAATCCATCTTGATCTTAGGACCTTCTCTCTTGACTGCTTTCAATAGTTTTTCCATCCTCAAGTCATCAGGATCCATCTCTTCCTTGGACCCTTCTTGGGAACTTTCCTCTTCCCCTTGGTCACTCAAGTCTCCAATGAAAACTTTTCTCCTCTGATTTATTTCTAGAGCAGAAATCCTCTTCTTCAATTCCCTTATCTCTCTAGCATGTTTTTTGTTCAACTCATTCACTTCTCTAGCAATGATGACATTCCCTTTTAGAGGCATTTTGTTCCTTATTCTCTTCAACCTTCCCTCTTCAGATCAAACCTATGGTCTGATACCAATTTGATGTAAAGCATGGGTGGAAAACTTCAAACCAATCTCAAACAACCAAACTTTCAAACTTTCAAACATCCAATCGTGGGGTTTGCTCCAAAAACCTTCATTCTCCTTATAAGCTTTCCAAATTGGTTTTTCAGAGATAACTTGAAGAGTAAGCATAATCTATAGAATGTAAAAACATTTTACAATACCCTTTTTCCCATTTACAAGCATATCTCCAAATTAGGGTATAGTCCTTTGTATGAAAACCCTCTAAAATTTACTGTCCTCTTGTTGCAACTAGGCCTAATTGACAATTTAGCTTGGTAGTAGTAGGTTAATTGAATTCCAGGGGCTATCCTTGCATTCCAAGGCTATAAAAATATCATCCAGGGTTTGAATCATCAATTCCAAATAGGTAGAACCATTTCCCAAAATCTTTTCAACAAAACCCTAAGCCTATAGGGTTCCTAGGCCTAATACATGAGGATATTAGGCTAGGGCAACAACCATGCATGTGCCAAATCCCATTCTCTACTCCTGCAAGTTTATGAAAGAAAAGAAAAACCACTCCCAATCCATTCCACCAAGTTTTAGAGGTTTCTATAAGTGGAATGGAGAGATTTACATTTTTCTTCCCTTCAAGTCACCCTACCTAGGGTTTGAACCAGTCTGAGAAGAATTGCCCCTAACTTACTCAAATCTTAATTAAAATAAACAAAACCAAGTGTAATGGAAAGAAGATTCACTACTCTATCAATCCCAATTATATTCAAGCCATGAGAGGACCGTATAGAACTGTACAATCAATTGTAGCAACAAAATTACATTAGAAAATGTAGAAAATAAAGTTTTTTATTGATTCATTCTCCAAACTTCAACATCCAACCTTTAATCTGACCATACAAGGCTTTCTTGAAGAATTTTCACCCATTTCCTAACTATTCCCAACTACTTTTCAAATTACAACTAACAAAACACCATTCTAACCACTTTATCAAAAAGATGCAAAAGTTGCTTTGCAACATTTGTGCAACTTTGACAATTTCTTGTAACTAGACCCTAACACACCTCTAATGACCCAAAACTGACCCAAACAGATATGAAATGGTCCTTAAGGACCTTATTACATGCAATTGACTCAAAAAATAATAAAACATCAACATTTGACCCCTCTTAGAGGTATGACAACCTAGGTGCCCTTGCACCAAAAATGCAATTTTAACAACCCTAAATGAAGTGAAAAATAATGCAATATAATGAAAACTAATGAAAATACTAGATCTAGAGTTTGAAAGGACTCCAAATTTATAATTTTTGATGTTTCATGTCAGGTTCACCAAAATGAAACATAGGAAAATGTGGGTGATCTTAAAATTGCAATGGGGGAAATGTATAAGACACCTATCTCCCTAATTCATTAGGGAAAATATATCCCAAAGGGAAAGATTGACTTTCAACCCTTAGGTGAGTCAACCTTGATGGGGATCTTATTGTTTTCCTTATGACTAAGGATACGGTAAATCAACCTAAAATGCACTTTTGGGAGATGAATGAAAAATACCAAATGAATGCAATTATGCAATGTAACACACAAATGCTATAAATTAAAATTTAATCTAACATAATATAGAAAATTTTAGAAGATCTACGAAGGATTAGATTTTATGCATGTGTCACAAATTTTTTGTGCTGAGTGTCCTACTGGGACTCATTTTCCCAAGGGCGAATGGGTCTTTCTACAAGGGTTGAAAATTTGATTTCATAGTCCTTTGGTCCTTGGTCTGCACTCCTTATTCCTTTGTGTTTCTTAATTGGAAATTCAAAAATAAATTTGAAAAATGAGGTTCTCTAGCTTGACGACAATATTGACAACTTTTACAACTTTCACAACTTTTGCAAATTTGACACTTGTACTTTTCCTATCATCTAGACAACCTACCCAATATACATCTATATAAGCACTCAAAGAAAAATTAGTATCCTTTGGATGCCACAAACCATGTTTCAGAGTCCCCTTCAATTATTTGAATATCCTTTTCATTGCTACATGTGACTCTTTAGGATCTTCTTGAAATCTAGCCATAAGACAAACTACTTGCATGATATCCAGTTTAGTAGTAGTTAGGTATAGAAGTCCTCCAATCATTGATCTATATTTTCTCTGATCAAGCTTAGGAGATTCGTCATTCTTAATTATCTTGCAACTAGTAACCATATGAGTACATACTGGCTTAGAGTCTTCCATTCCAAACTTCTTCAACATTTCCTTGACATAATTTTGTTGTGAAATATATATCCTTTTCTGTTTGATTGATTTGTAGCCCAAGGAATAAATTTATCTCCCCAAACACAAACATCTCAAACTATTTTTGCATCTCTTATGCAAATTTCTTACACATAACTACATTTCCTCCAAATATTATATCATCAACATACACAACCATAATCAGGATTTGATCTTTTTCAACTTTGAAATAAAGGTTAGTATCTGTGGCACCTTTATTTAATCCTTGTTGTATCAAGTGCGTATCCAAACTTGCATACCAAGCTCTTGGAGCTTGCTTTATTCTATATAATGTCTTTTCAATCTACAAACCATATCTAGTTTGTCTGATAACTAAAATCCTTCTGGTTGTTCAATGTATACTTCTTCCAACTCACCATTCAAGAAAGTAGACTTCACATCCATTTGATTTGAAATCCTTATGTTTTGTAAAAGACAAAAACATATTGATAGCTTCCATTCTTTCCACTAGAGAAAATTTCTCCTCAAAATCTATTCCTTCTACTTGTGAGTATCCCTTAGACACAAGCCTTGCTTTGTTTCTAACCACTTCTCCATTCTTGTTAGTTTATTCTAGAATACCCACTTAGATCCAATTTCATTCTTGTTTGCTGGTCTTAGGACAAGTTCCCAAGTCCAATTCTTCTCAATCTTCATTATTTCTTCTTCCATACCCTTGATCCAATATTCGTACTTCCATGCTTCAGACACTATTTTAGGTTCAATTTTAGAAAGTAAACATAGATTTACTCGTTCTTTTATCATTGCATCTTTTCTCCTTGTCAACACACCTTTGTTTTTTTCACCAATGATCTAATATTCAAAATGGTTCTTGTGCACATACATAAGAGTCTTAGGGATTGTTTCCAAAGATTATTCCTCTTCAATCTAAACTTCTTTTTCCTTACCTTCATCTCTGTCATTTTCTCTATAAGAGGATTCATTTGATTCATATCCATCTATCACCACTAAGTTCTTTTATAAGTCTTCATCCACTTTGCCACTTTCACTCTCAACAATATTCTTTAGCCTCTTGTTGTAGCACCAATAAGATTTGCTTCTTGTAGAATATGTAAAGAAGATACCTTCATCAAATTTTGTATCAAACTTTCCTAAGTTTTCTTCATCTCTTCTAATTTAGCACTTGCTTCCAAACACTTTGAAGTATTTGACAATAGGAATTCTTCCATACCACAACTCATAGGGATTCTTTGCACTATTTTCTATTTCTTTAACTCTATTAATAATGTAGACAATGGTGTGAATTGCTTCTCTCTAGTAGACTTCCAGTTGGTTTTCCTCTTTCATCATTGTTCTTGCAGCTTCCTGAACAATCCTATTTTTTCATTCAACCACTCCATTCTACTGAGGAGTCCTAGGGGTAGATAAATGCCTCTTTATTCCATGATTCTCACAAAACTATTAAAATCATTGGAGGTGAACTCCCCACCTCTGTCAAACCTCAAATATTTGATTTTTATGTCCATTTCATTCTCAGCCATAACTTTAAATTCTTTAAAGTTATCTAGAACTTCTAATTTTTCTTTGAGAAAATTAACCCAAGTCATTCTTGAATAATCATCAATCAATAGCATGAAATACCTATCACCTTTATGACTTATTACTATGGTAGGACCAGAAAGGTCTGTATGCACCAACTCTAATAGTCTGGTAGTAGATTGTTCTTTGACCTTGAAAACTCTTCTTTCTTGCTTTTGAATTTGACATTCCCTGTAGACAACATTGATGGGATTTTTACTATTAGAAAGATCTCTCATAGATTGAACTGAACTAATTCTCACTAGGCTATCAAAATTGATGTGCCACATCCTTTTATTCCATAGCCAACTTTCATTAATCTAAGTCATAAAGAAATGAACATCTTGAAACCTTTAAGTTGTTAAACATTTCTATATGTCCTAGCAACAACCTCAATTTTGAAGCCTTTTCTAATCTCACATCCATCATCCTAAAACATAAAGTTATATCCTTTGCTACACATTTTTCCAACATTTAAGAGGTTATATCTCAAACAATTAACATAAAGAAAATGAACTCTATTATTCTTTCCATCAATTTAATAGATAGAACCTTTTCCACATATCTTAGTAGATGTATCATCTCCAAAATTTACTAGACCTCCTTCATATTTCTCAAGTTTAACAAACTTAATTTTATTATTGGTCATATGGTTTGAGCATCCACAGTCAATAATATAATAGTTCTCCTTTCTAGCATAAAGAGTAGTCACCATAGCATTGTGATCTATTCTGGAGTAATTTCCTTCACACATCTCTTAAAATTAATAGAGTTAGACTCAACTTTAATAGGAATAAAAAATCATTCAATATCCTCATCATCCCCATAGATTCATCATTAGATATATTGACATCTTCTCTAACATAATAGCTTTTCTTAATTGCTTTACCTTTTGTTTTCTTTATTTCTGTCATTTAAAGCTCTATTTGGACATCTTGAAGCATAATGACCCCTCTTTCCACAACTGAAATGTTTGAAAGGTAACTTACCTCTATATTTACCAGTACCCTTTTTAATTCTCCTCACAAAGTTTACTTCATTATCATCAAGATACTCTTGATATGATTCTTCAATCTTTTTTGATTTTCTAGACTTAAAAGTAGCCTCAATTTTTTTATTACTTGGACCAAATTCTCTCATTTCAAAAGTAGACAAAGCACCATACAACTGGTCTCTAGAATATTTTGTTAAATCTTGAACTTCCTCAATATAATAAACTTTATGACTATAATATTTTGAGAGATTTCTTAGTACCTTATTTACCACTTCTTATTTTTCATGAAGACCTCTAATGGAATTGACAACTTCATCCACCTTCTATATGTAGATTGTAATGTTTTCATCTTCAGACATCTATAGGCTCTCAAATGTGATCTTTAGATTTTTCATCTTAGCTTGAATGAACTTATTGTATACTTCATAAATGCTTTCCAACTTTGTACAAATATCTATGGTAGACTTCAAATTCATAACTTTCACAAGTTCAGTGTTAGAAAGACCACTCAAAAGAGCATACCTTGCTTTACCATTTTTTCATAGTCCTTGATCTCATCATTAGTACTCAAACCACCAGTAGGCATAGCATATCCATTCTCAACAAACATCCAAACTCCAAATTCAAGAGATACTAGGAAACCTTCCATCCTTGTCTTCTAGAAACCATAGTTTGATCAATCAAACAAAGGGACATCCCTCTTGTGTTCCATCCTAGATCTACCTCAAGTGGTTAAGCTTTCCTCCAAGGAACCTTGCTTTGATACCAATTGTTGAATGCACAATACAACTAAGAGGGGGGGTGAATCAATTGTACATTAAAATATCAAAAATGTTATATATGTTTATATGATCCACATAAATTTAATTAACTCGTAATCTATTAGAATGATTTAGCATGAAAGAAAATAACAAAAGATGAAAAACATCATCACCATGTACAATAAAACACCAAATTTAAGTGGAAAACCCAAGAATGGAAAAACCACGGTGAGGATTAGCTCACTATATAAAGTAATTACAACATTGAATACAAAAAGGATCACTTTTAGAGGGCTCACTACCTAAAGAAAAGAAGGGCTCATGGCCAGATTACAAAAAAAGAAGAAAAGAAGAATGTTACAATGACAAGCCCATCTCAATGCAATATAAAAGTTTCACCAACACACACATCACTACAAGTTCCATATTCATCATCATGGAAAAAAAGCCCTTAAGTGGCAAAAAATTCAGAAAAAATTAGAGTTAGGCAACTTGACATAAAAATTTAAATAAGTTATCTATATTATTTCAAAAATATGTAAGAATAGAATCGTAGCAAATTGAATGTAGTTTCTAAACTACTAGGTTTATTTAAAAAAAATCTATTTGGTGAAAATTTGAAATTTCAATGCGTAGTACTTAAATTTTAGGGAAAGAATAAGTAGGTGTTTGTCGACCACCCTAACCACAATAAAATGATATATTTTTATAATATTGTAGATATAAGTAGAGGAATCATGTCCCAATGTGATGCATAATTTTTTGTAATTTTTTCCAAGTAAATAATTAATTATGATTTTTTTATTACAACTTTTAAAAATATAAAAATTCATATGTTTGACCACCTTAACTTGGTCAAAACTTCATGAAATTCATTTTTAATCTTATAGTATGCGAAGCATAGAATGTGATACATGTTTTGATTCAAAAAATGTGATACCATTTGAAAGCTATAGATGTTTTTCAATTAGCCTATCAATCAGGACTTTAGTCATAGTTCAAATAGAAAATGAATAATAATAATTTATTAGATTCAAAGTAAAGTTTTATATTGGTGGAAATATGAGAATATCCTTTAAAAACCCTTTTTGTTTCATCAATTTTGGGTAAAAAAAAGTCATTAGCCACATATCCATCATATTGCCACTTTTTGGCCCATCATGATCCTGCACATACCCATATGACTCATTAAAGATTACACTACACTTCACAAATTTCACTTTACAACTATAAAATTCACATTACACTCTACACACACAATGCTCCATCAATATAGCACTTATTTATATCATATATTAAATCTTGAAAACATTGTCCAAGGTCAGCTATGCACCTCAATCATGCAAATTCAATTAGGTTAACACTAAGCATTCTCAAGGTGGAAAAAAATGAAAGTGGAACACACCATATCTTAACTTAGACCCGAATCATACATATACACCATGCCATGCTTCCACAATCACTAAAGTAAATCCACAATTAGTGTAATTACCTAGGGTCAGTCAAACTTGTGTAAACACTATTAACATTTAAGTACACACTTCCTCAAATCCAAATATGACTCATGGACCACACAAAACACTTAAACATAATTTGGAATATTACCAAAAAACCCTGAAGACCAATAAATTCCTTTGCAACAACTTTAACCTAAAGAATGTACACACCCAATACACTTAGATAAATTTCCACACACTGTAACTCAAGAAATCACCTTATGGAGCACCAAAACATGAAAAAATTAAACTAAAGGTTGATATGAACCTTATCAACACACTTCTAAAACCCCAATACCAAAAACCATACTACGAAGAAATGTGGAGTAAAACCATTTCCCCAAACTCCACTGCAATACATAGTTCACACATTGGTGAACACAACTTTCTCTACACAATAATCCAAACCAAGAAGTTCTAGATATAACATCTATGACCAACTTTGACCAACACATCCAAACCACACAATCTGATCTTCAACACAAAATAAATGCAGATAAAAACTAGGACACCACTCTGTATACTAGAACAACTCTTCAACACACTATTTCCTTTTTTATTCAATTTTCTCAAAAGCACTTGGAAACCAACTACCAAATGTACATACACCTCATCTTCAGTACTTGCTCATCACCACTAAACCAACTACAACACTGCAACACAACTATAAAAAAAAGCTTATCAAAGTAACACTAGAGGTTGAGACTAGTAACACTTACTAGTGACAAGATAATGAAACTAATCAACCATCATCACAAATTCTGAATAATCACTAGTTGACATCAATGATAACACAAATATAAGCCTATTGACATTAATGAAAAAACCAAATAATCATTCTTACAACAGTATATAGAAAGTAATAAACTATTCTTAAATTATTTGTGTTCCTATAATTGACATAAGCACTCCATAGGAACTTGCAAATTACAAAAAATATATTCAAAGTGTAACTTTTTTCATAAAAACTTAAAAATAAAAATAAGAGAGATTCTAGACCTATATAGAAAGTGATATAAAAATACTTCACCTAGTGTATTGGTAGGAATGTGGTTCTCCTTAGGGTTGTGATTTGACATGCACTCTAGAAGTAATGTGATATATAAATTTAGTTATAACATCATAATGTGAATCCACTCAAAGTGGTAAATACATCCAATACTCTAATAGTAATTTATAATAAAACTTTGTTCATGTGTGGGTAAGTTCTATCAAGATTTATTTGAGTATGGTGATAAATATCTACATAGGAATAAGTGGTTGTCTATAATCTCAACATAAGAGTGTTAGCAATAATATATACCCCCCTTTCAAATACCTGCATCCATCAAATAAAAAATGGAGATGAAAAATGATACATGTAAAAATTAAAAGAAATATAATAATAGATAAGAATGTAAGAAAATGTCTATAATATGAAAAAATATGTGATATTTAGTCATGATAAATATTGTGTAATAATCAACCAATTGTTGGAAAAATTAGGAGATGCCATTGATGAATTTGTTGGCAACATGAGCATGTGGAATAAGCACCTGATATATACAATTATGCATTACAATGTGTCATTGATGTCAAAATTGTATCCCAATACAAAGAATATTGTGAATATCAATTTAGGTGTCATGAGCATGGTTGAAGATGATTGTGAAAGACAATTTTACAATAAGGTTTGATACGGTGAAGATAATTGTGATGATAATTGACTAATGTTAATACAAATGAATCTATATGTAGGGGATCTAGTAATTGGATTCGTATTGGTTCACTGTTGAAGATTTTGTTCTACGCTTCTATTATAGTTTTGTTGGCTATTAGAAGAACTCTATTTTTAAATTTCAGCTTGTTTTGGTTTCTATATTTGGAGTTATGGGAAATAGAAGATTGGATTGGTAGTTTTAGACATTTCCAATTTAGTGTATATGAGCCGATGAGTCCAAACTTCTCAACGGATTGGTTTTTGGATTTGAGGAGTTGCGGAAGTGTTGGAAAATGTCATATGAGTGTGTATTGTAGATGGAAAGGTGTTTTGAGGTCCATTTGTTTGAATTTGGGTATACAGTTGAAGAATTTTGGAATTAGGTCTTTTGTAATGTTGCCCTAATAATTTTGAAGGTATGTGAAGCTTAAATAAATATTGTAGAGTTATGTGTGAGCTATATTATAGGTCCATGCTTACCTATTTTAAAGTGTTTTGAGATTTGAATCTTGGCACAAAGAATGTGTGGATAGATCTTGAGCCAACAAGTTACATTTTATGTATTACATCTAATTAGGCCAACCTAATTGATATTATAAGTGAAGTTGATATATAAGTTAGATATTTTTCAATATTTTGATGATTAGGGTATATGATAAGAGTTAGTGATGTGAATTGTGCAAATATAGTGTGAATTCAAAACAAATTAGAGTATTAAGTCAGATTAGTATGAAGAGTTTTGAGTTTGTATTCTAAGCTTCAATGGAATTATATTCCAACATATTGTGCATGCACTTTGTAATAGTTCAACACTTGGTTGTGTGCCATAATCTCTTCTATCTATTTCTTTTCTTAGTGGGTAGTGAGTCCACTTCGACAATGAGTCCACCAGTAGTGAGCACTTCTATAATATACTATAAATAGTTATAATATTGTGAGCTAATCCTCACTGTGGTTTTTCGTATTTTGGGTTTTCCATGTAAAAATATTGGTGTTCATGTGTTATGTGATGTTGTTGGATGTTTTCATGATTTATTTCATTACTGCAATTGAATATGCTATAAGTATTGGATGTTTAAATGTTTAAGTAGTTTAAAAGTGCAAAGGTGGGGACCGACTGCTCAAGGCCTCTAGGCCATGAGAGAGTCTAGAAAAATAGGCTACCTTAATCTACCTCAAGCTAGATGAATGGATTGAAAGGGATTAGGGTTTCAAGAGTAAAAAACTAAGGACAATTGTCTATGACTTTCCTTTTGCTAACCCGAATGTTTCAAGGAATCAGAAGTCTAGGTTTTCAAGGTTCAAATTGTAACCCAAACAACCCACTACTAGAGGAATATAGTGCAGATCACAAACTCTAGTGTGGCGCGTTGGGGTCTTAGAGATGTACGAGCGTCCATATTGATAAAGAGCTTAAAGTACATTACAAAATGCCAAAAAAATACTAACTTCCTGATCGAAAAAGCTTTATGCTACAACAGAGATAAAAGATGCATAAATAATAGGAATAACAAGAAGAATTATTTAACAATACTAAGCTAGAATTTGATGAGAGAAAGGTGGTAGAATGGACCTTCAAACCTGTGAGTTGAAGCCTTAAAGGGATTCACTTTATGAACAACCTACACACACAAGAACAAGAAAATGTTGGGGTTATGTTTAGAGAAATTCCCTGGTTAGTCTATTGCTTTAGTGCTTACACCTCCACAGATAGCTAGATAGCAATGATTGAAGAAATATGATAAAAAAGTATGGAAATACCAAACAATACACAAACAACAATATGCTACTATGTAAGTAGAGGATGCAAAACTAAATGGAAATGGATGGATATCACCTTCTCAACCACATGCACTTAAGGAAAATGGAGGAAGGTGTGATCTCACAAGCTCTCCAAAGCCAATGTTGCCACAATTACGAAGAGGAGGAGCCAACAAAGTAGTAACTTGCAGCTACAATGGTGGTGGAAAATTGTGAAGGAGATGAAAGTGAGTGTGTTTTATCAAGAAGATCTCAAGAAGTGTTTCCAAGATTAAAGAAGTGTGGAGGGGATCTCAAGAAGTGTTTCCAAGATTGAAGAAGTGTGAGGGGCTCAAATGAATGGAAGATCAGGCCATTTGAATGAATGAAGTAGGGGGAAACCCATTTGAATTCGGTCCAAAGAGTAGTGAACATTACACTTCATGTCCAATGGAGGAGTGTAACACCTCTCCAATTTCCAGAGGCAGGAACCTTGTCAGGATGGAAGCATGTTGTGTGGATGTCTGCACACCCTGTTAGCATCCTTGATGGAGATTCCCCCACTAACACACAAATGAGATTCCAAATGGTGAAACATGAAAGTATATGTAGAAAATACATCATTGGGATCACATTTTATAATGTAAAGGGTAGTGAATAGGAAATTTGCAAGGGGTGAAAATTCATGCCATTACATTTTTCCCCCACTTTAGCAAGCATAAGTCTCACTGAATGAATGGTAAAGTAGAGTAAAAGAAGTTGAAAAACATATAATTGAACCATCTAGGAAGTAGACCACAATTTGGAGAACTTAAGTGTAGTGTTAGGACTAAAAAAATCCTACACATTTTCATCAGCCTCTATCCATTTATCTCCTAGTCCTTACAAAATTTCACTAGACTCAATTTCATGATCCATTTTGTATCCAACACACCCAAACAATCACATTCATAATATTCCTTAAAGTCACATTGACATTATCGACCAAGCAATATTTTATTGGTGGAACTCCCATCACTACCCCACTGAAAGCCTGATGAGGACAGGTCATAACCTTACATCGGTGTAAGATTATTCCATCGGGATAACTTCCAAGGTAGTCTCCCTGATGGGCTGATAGAGGCAATAAAGATGATCATATACCATGGATCTAGTGCATTGGTAGAATGAATGATGGTGGTCCCACGATAGCCCAATATAATCTTAAAGTATCAAAATATACCACTTATCGGTGAAGTTGGGATGCATTGGGGTAGCATTGTTTGATGTACCACTGATAGACCGAAAGAAAGACTCTCATCGGTGGAGAAGGTGGCCATCGATGGAAAACAAACCTAGGTCCCAATGATATAGTAATGAATGATTGCTACTGGTTGATGTTATGTCCAAGAGCATCATCAGGATATTTAACATAAATGCTCTCCCTGATGACAAGATTGAAACAAGTGGTATATTAATGAGCCAAAATAGAAGTGAATTGCACCATGAATTAATCATATAATTGTAGAAACCAGAAGGGTTATGTTAAGGACAAAAGTAAAAAGGATAGAACTCAGAGCCCCTATGCAGTAAAACCAAGGGAAGCGGAAATTCATGTGAGTACTTCACTCTCAACTAGAAAGTTGTATTTTTCAGAGATTGCAATGGAAGAAAATGTGGAAAAACCTAAGACAAAGAAACAAAAAACTAAAAAGAGAAAATTAAACCAAGATTTGATAGATCAGTGTCCGGGTCAGGGCCAAGGCCTAAGAGAAGTGTTCAAATAAGTAAATTATTAGACAAGCATAAGGGTCTAGGGGTTGTTTGGATGCCACATTGGGGTTATGAGCTTTTTATGTATCACTACAGAAAGAAATTTGGATTTCAACCAGTCTATAACCTGTGGAGACTGAACTTAGGAAGAATTGTGGTGCCAAATGTGTTCATCAATGTAGAGTTAATGAAAGCTTTGGCCAGTTGGTATAACACCAAGAAGAGAAATATCTAGTCACCAAATGGGGCTGATATGCTTGTTATCTCCCAAGACTTGATCTCTAATGTATTTTAGTTAGAAGGTCCCATGAAATTTCCATTCACCATTAGAGATTTTTTGATAGAATATTGTTGCATGGATACTAGCTACAAGAGATGGAAGCTACCTTTGCATAGACCTAAGAATGAGCAAGGCAAAATTAGGAGATTTTTGAGCAATGAAAACTCTCCTTTTCATATAGATTTGTTTGAAGAGTACTTCCAATATACCTATTACTTAGCTGGTCAAGTCTTGGGAATAGAGGTTCCACCACTTATGTCTATTGCACCAATGGTTGTAGCAGCTAATATACAAAGAAAAGATGCTAGGTCATTCGATTATGCAAATTATTTGGTGAATACCCTAAATCAAGGTCTTCAAAGGATAAAAAATAAAAGTGAATGCATAGATTTCAAACACTATTCCTTGTTAATGCATTTACTTTTATATGAGGGACATGTTTGAAATGTGTGGAGTAAAGAAGTAAGGATTAGAGATACAGATGAAAATGGAAACTTCAGGCCTGTACAAATGTGGAAATCACTATGGGATAGTCAATGTGATAGGTCTCATTACCTATATTTTGTAGAATTTTTTGTTAAACCACTAATGAAGCTACTTGGATATTCATATGATCACAATTTATCCCCTGAGGTGCAAAAATTTTTGAGACCAAAGGAGAATGACCCAAAAAGAAAAGTAAATCATTATTGGGGAGACTGGTATGCTTTCTCCGATTGCACAATAATAAGGGTTTATGGATTTGAAGGGGTTCCATAGTTGCTACCCAAGTGGTTCCTAACAGAGTTGCTTATTTGGAGATTGTATGTCAATTAGCAAAGTATGATGCTAAACACCTCAAGGGTCATAATAAACAATCACTCATGCCTGGTACTCTTTGTTTTGGAGATTTCATAGTATGTGCCATTGAAGGATATGAAGAAATTGGTGCTAAATTAGCCCATTACAACCTTCCCCTTGGGTATGAAAGAGATAAATTTGATGCAGAGGGATTTATTCATCAAGCAAGATTAACTCAAGGGCTGTTAGGGTATGAGCATTGGTATGCTCTTGATGATGTGATAAGGAATCGAAATGAATCTTCTACTAGTGAAAGAATTGCATCATATAATAAAGTTATGCTTGTGGAGGAATGGAAGAGAAAGAATGTCCCATCATATAGTGAAGCATTTTTCGATATACAAGACCCCTTGGCTAAGATTGAGCAGCTTATTGCTCATACGAATGAAATAGTAAAAAATGTGCCCTCATACATTTTTGATACATCTCATACAAATTACACAAGAGTACAGGCTGAGGATGAGGAGCCTTTAGATCACATACCCTCACAACCCACTCCTGATGTTTGTTTTTCCACTAGCAACAATGAAGAGTAAGAAAGGAATGAAGAAAGTGATGAAAGGAGTAATGAAGAGGAGCAACCAGTGGAACATATAAAGGCCCCTGTGATTACATAATATGAGCCCCCTCAGGAATTTTTAAAATTTGAAACATCAAATGAGTTATCTGATGACATTAGGGTCAAGGCTAGTCATGAATTCATTTCTAATAATGATTTTGTTAAAACTCTTGAATTCAAATCACTTGTCTATATGTATAAGGGGAAGAAAATAAGAGAAAAGGAGCACAATATTACTCTTGAAAAGGAAGCTACTGCTTTAGAGGAATTGAAAAGGGAAGTTGACAAGGAAAATGCAATCCATCACCCCTAAAAGAGGTAGAGAATTACTTCAAGAGGTTGGGGTATTACTTCTACCAGGATGGGACATAAGCTCTATAATTGTGTTTGATAGCTTTAGAAAAAGAGGGGATACAACAATGAACCTAACAGAGGAGGCTAGTGACAAGATATATTCAGGGTTTGGATATAATCTAGATGAGGCTACCTTGATTATTTGGTCACTATATCCTCATGAGAAGAGGAAGGCAGTGATTGACAATCCAAATCAAGTATTTGGACATCTTTTGGTCCAAATAGTTGGGGACACTAATCCCTTAGAAACTGCAAAACTGAATGTCAATGTGGTAAAATTCACTAGAGTACAAATTAAAAAGTTGGTCAAAGAAAATGAAAAATTGAAAAAGCAGTTATCACATCAAATGGAGAAGTTATCTTCCTCTTCTACTCTAGAATTGTAAGCCCCATGGCTCAAAAAGGATAAGAGAATGTTAGATGCATTAGTTGATGCATCTTATTGGAAAAATTCCCATTTAAAGGCTCAGGAAAAGTGTAGGGTACTGGAAAAGGAAATGTAATTCATTAAATACAATATTGTGTTCGAGATAATAAAGGAAAGATTTAATAAGATGATGAAGCAAGCTGATGACTATTGGAGAGTGTTCAAAAAAGTAAAGTGAGCAACAAAAGAGAATATTCAATTGCAAAGAAGGATGATTTATAAAAAGAAGGAACTTCTGGATAAAAAGATTCTGAAGGAGCAGTTATTGCAGAGATATAACAGTTTGGTGGAGTCTCATAACCAATATCATAGTAGACTCAAAGAGGACCTTAGTTGCTTTAATTTGGTTCCTGCACTCCATGATGATATAGGGAATCTTCGAGAAAGGGATGATTGGAAAGAAAAATTTACAGAGTTTCTAACAATTGCATTGTAGGAAATCAATGATGAGGATATGGTCTTGCAAAATACTCATAATTTTTTTGAGAAATTCATGCACGTAGAGTATGATATGAAAGAAGTCATATCTAATGTAGACACTCATGCAGAATAGGGATATATTGATCACCTCTCGGATTTCAATTTTTTTTATCAATCAAGCAACACAGATAATTTGAGCACAATTGAGTAACAATCAGAATCGACCAGTGGTAATGATGTGGACCCTATCATATAGTAAAAGCTTTGAACAGGTCTTAGATGACCACGGGCTTTTACTCAGAGATTAACAGATTGGTACACATGTCTATGGTTGTGTTAGTTTCTTAAATTATGTTTAATTTCAAAAACATGTTTTATTATCAAAATTCCTGTCTTTTGGTTTGAAGCTTGTTGCCTCTTGTATATATAAGAGAGACTAGGACCAAAAGATGGATATAGGAGAATATAGTAGGTGAATAGGGATAGATAGATAGCAAAAGAATTCCAAAATGTTTACATTTCAAAAGACTATGTTGTAAGCATAATTTTGAGGAAATCAATGATAGATCTCTGATTATGTGGCTTCATATTGGTATCAAATTTTTGTCAAAAAAATACAATTATTTGGTTGTCTCCAACTTAATACTTCCTTATTATTTAAATTTGTATATCAAGTATGTATTTAATTTATCAAGGAACATTTGTTATTCTTATGTGATGTGATTAATTGGTTTCTCCAAAAGAATTAAAATCCTTCTAGTCAATCACAGTAATTTGGAAATGTTATTCAGATTAGTAAGAAGAGCCATATAATTAGGATTTCCATTCTATCTCCACTTTGGTATCATCTATTGTTCTTGTGTAATTTATTCAATTGGTTCCTTCAAGGAAGGATTAACATCCTTTTGATAAATCATAAGTAACCTGGTTGTGTCATTTGGATCAATAAGTAGAGTTTGTCAATCACTTTCCTACATGTTTATACAAGATATAAACCAACATAAGTGTTGTAAACACTTTGAGTTACAACCAATACAAGTCACACATTCTAGATATTCATTTGAATCCATTTATCCAACAAGGCACTGGTCTTACCCATTTCCTCATTTAATTTTATCAATTGTTTTTTCAAAACCTTACATCTGTTAACTGAACATATTAATAAACTTCACCTTGATATTGCATATACAATTTATACCAAATTAGGTTTGCATCTCTCCACTCCCAATTGTCATTGTGGATAGATTGCTCAAGTAGGAAACACATAGTTTAAGTCTGCTTCATTTGCATAGGTACACCCACCTAGGTTTTGGCAGAGCCTGAAGAGAAGAAGGTTCAAATACACCAATTGGCCTTGTTCGTTAGCCTAAAACATACCAAGAGCTTGGAAACATCTTGATGTTTTCCAACTAGTGTTTTTGAGAGCTAATAGATTGGAAACTCTGCTGGGGATCCAATTCTGAACCCAAGCCTTCCATTATAGAGTCAATTCAAATATCAAAAAGGTAAACACTCCACTAGGAAGAAATTTATATTCCTACTCATGAACAATAGGTGGTGACTCTGAAGAGATTTTATGAGTGATAAAGTAAACATCAGATTAGAAAGGATAGACCATAGACATCAAAAAATAGCCATATCATCAAACATGAATGGAAGAAGATCTTTGCAACAAGGGAGTCCCAAGAAAACCAGTACTAGGGGAACAAACAAGCATGGATCCCCTGGTGGGAGAAACAACACAAATAAAGGTAAAAATTCATCCAAACAATCAGAAGATAATGTGAATTCAATAGAACAACCTTTCACAACTTATACTTCCCCTTTTCATATTGATGGTGAAAACCCCTCAACACCTGAGAGAAACAATATAAGTGAGGGTATCCTCAATCTTGAACTGGACCCCCAAAAGTAAAAGGAGGTCTATGCCTGGGTTGAAGAAGAAAGTAAGCAAAGACAAGAGGAATATGATATGGGATTCTCATGACAATAGGGGGAAGAAAACAAAGAGGGACCAACTGATCAAACTACTGTTGACTTGAACAGTACGACCAACCAAGAGATTGGATTACATCTTGTATGGAAAAGGAAAGAGCTTAGAAGGAGGCAACAGATGATACAAGAAAGTCAGACGATGAATCAACAGTTGGCTCAATTAAATATACAAGCATCAAAATCACCTAAGTATGTACTTCCACATAAGCAAGGTGTTAACATGGGTTCATCTTAGGTTACTGGTACTCCTAGATTGCCACATAACATAGGGGGAAACCCACAATAACACACTCAACAAAATGGGAAATCAAGGCCCCATCCTCCAAAATATGGCAATATTGCACAAAATTATCCATCACCAAGTCAAAAATATGCCCCACAATATTAGCAACATGTGCCCCACCAAAATATCTACTGCCGACAACACCTCCAACCAAATCTGTATCACCAACCTCAATATGGGTATCAATACTTCCCTAATCCACCACCCTTGAACTTGCCTCCACAAAATCCTACAAACCCATGCAGATAATTTTTTCTAACAAGGTATCAATTGTACCCATACCCAATGGATAGTGATTGGAGAAATATGGTTTCCAAGTTGACTGGGAATAATGTGATATCAACAGAAGAACATATTAGAAATTTTAATGCCTTTGTTCAAGATATTGGTATGGAGTATGAGGATGTGAATATGAGATTATTCATGATGTCTCTAATAGAAGAGGCAAAGGATTGGTTCAATGGCCTACCTAATGGTTCAATTAATTCTATATCAGACTTCCTAGATCATTTTTTGGAGAAATATGGGAATTAGTGTGCACTTGAGTTTTCTTTGTGTGAATTGATAAGTATCTAGAAACATTTGAATGAGTCAGTTTATGACTTCAACCAAAGGTTCTCTAAATTTCACAATAAGATACCACCTGGGTCCAAACTAACTGGCCCCATATCCCTAAGCATTTACCTAAAGGCCTTTGACTTGAAGAAAAGATATGAGCTTAGAAATAGGTGCCCTAGGAGTCTAATTGAAGCACAAAAATGGCATTGAATATTGAGAACAATAGAAAGGATGCTGAAATGATTGGTAAGAGAGATAATCTCTGGGTTCCCCAAAATTTTAACAATCCTCAAAATAGACAAGAAAATACATATAGAAATGAAAGACCAAAGTTGAATTATATGCCATATAGCATAAATTGGAAAGATGGAAAGGCCATAATTTACAGGCCTAAAAATAAGGAGACTCTTGATCCCTTAAAGAATAGAGGAGTATACATGGTTAACAATAATCCTTGGTGTCAAGTCTAGAAGCTACCACATTCCCCTGATCATTATGTTGTAGCTCAGTCAATAGAAGAAGAAGAGGATCATACAATATATTTAACATCTCACTCTCTCCATCTGATTGAGCAAGGATATCCATCTTCAGAAGAAGAAGGTTACGAGTATGATGTTGATAACCAAAGGTTCAATATTCATATGGTAGAACAACAAGTCTTTGTTGATTATGATGAAAGCAATGACGAATCATATCCTCCTCATACACCATATTAGTCAAGCAAATATAAAATAAGGAGGCCTACAGAGGAAGAGATAAAAGAATTAACTATTGCTGCAACAAAGGAAGCAAGAAGTAACTATAGGCTCAAAAATAGAACAATAAACACAAATGGAGGTGATCCAAGAGGAGTGTTTGTGAAAGAAAAATAAGTAGCATAAGAAAAACCAAAAAGGATGGAGAATAAGGAACTAAATTGAAGTGAACAAAAACATGTACCCCTAGAGAAGAAAATAAGAGACAACCTAGAGACAAGAAGTCTAATGAAACAAACAAAAGAGAAAAAGAGGAGAAAAAAGGAGATCCACTAGAACAAAAGAAGATAACTAAAAAAAAATACCTCTTTCGATTTCACACAGGTCTTGTCCCAAGTAAAGATGTCTGTGCCATTATTAGAAATGATGGAAATAAAGGAATATAGGGATAGTGCTATTCAGTTAATATCTAATGGAACTAATAGAAATACAAACTTTGAGAATAAAGAGACCAGTAAGATTAGTAATAGCAAGTAGGGAGAAGTAAAGGTTCTTGAAGTTTGTCTTGGTAATGCATTGGTGAATCTTCCACAAATTGATCCATTCTTTACTACACTGCTCATAAATAACAAGTTGGTGAGAAATTGTATGATAGATTCAAGTGCTACTATCAACATCATGCCAATAGGGGTCATGAAACAAATTGGCATGTGGGTAGACACTACTGGTGGTAAATTCTATGCTATGGATGGTAGGCCTTTCCTAGTGGTAGGAATTATGAGACATAGAAGTGAAGTTTGCTGCTTATCCACAAGCAACTTATAATATTGATATAACCATAATTGATACACTTCCACATTTTGGGATGCTCTTGTCAAGACAATGGACTACAGTAGTTGGTGGAAATGTACAATTTGACTTATATTATGTCACAATACTAGTAAATGGTGAAGAATTCAAGCTATATAGAGAGCCGAGGGTGAATCAGATTGTGAACTATATTGCTCAAAATCAATAGAACTTATTTTGTGATGTGGATTTATGAAGTTTCAGAATAGAGCCTTCCCAGCCTAAATTAGTGAACACTGATCCAATTGATAAGCATGTTTCCAAGAATCAACATGGTATATGGAAGATGTATTTTGATGGAGCATGTAGTCAGGAAGGTAATAGAGCAAGAGTAATTTTTATCTCACTTGAAGATACTACATTCAAATATTCATTTTTACTAACGTTTGAATGCACAAATACTATAGTAGAGTATGAGGCCCTACTAATTGGCTTGAATATAGCTGTCAAACACAAAATCAAACATGATATCAAATATCCCATGGCCTGTATTTTGATGGAATGTCTCAATGTCCAAGGAAGGTAATTTAGAGCAAGAGATGGTGTTTATCTCACTTGAAGTTACTAGGTCAACCTTATACAAGATAAGTCCAACTTTAAGGAAATACAAGCACAATGGTCTTATGAGGATCTATAGAGAAGATGAGATTCCACTAGATGCAAAACAATTGAATACTTTGGAGCCTAAAATTGGAAACTTGAATTATCAAGCTGATAAGACATTCAAATCTAGTACCAAAATGGAGATATAATAGACTCTCGAAATCTAAATGTATCTTCTCTCAAGGATAATTACCCGCTTCCAAATATAGAGACTATGCTACAAAGGGTTATAGGTTGTGAATTACCATCCATGATGGATGGATTTTCAGGCTATAACCAAGTGAAAGTTAAAGAATCAGAACAATACAAGACAACTTTCACTACACCATGGGGATCATATGTTTATGTTAGGATGCCATTCAGACTCACAAATGTTGGTGCAACATTCCAAAGGGCCATGGATGTTGCTTTTGCTGACATTATTAATGTGATAATGGTAGTATACCAAGATGATTTAGCTACATATTCCAAAAAGGTAGAGGATCATGTGGTTCACCTTGAAAAAATATTTTTGAAGGCATTGGAATATGACATCTCCCTCAATCCAAAAAAGTGTCATTTTACAGTAACAAAAGGAAAGTTACTTGGACATATAGTCTCTAAGGAGGGAGTAAAGATTGATCTTGAAAGAGTGGAGGCCATTGACAAGATACCTATCCCCAAGAAAATTAGGGCAATTCAATCTTTTTTTGGAAAAATCAATTTTGCAAGAAGATTTATATCAAACTTTGCTGAGATAGTAAAGCCAATATCAAAGATGCTAAAGAAAGGTGCAAAAATTGATTGGACAACTGAAGCTATAGATTTGTTCATATCCATAAAAAAGGAAATCAAAGAAGCTCTAGTATTGAAATATCTATATTTTAGCAAACCTTTCCATATCTTTTCATTCACGTCTTATCACACAGTTGTTGCAGTGATGCTTCAAACAAATGATGAAGGGTATGAGTAACTAGTTTCCTTCTTTAGCAAATCCCTCCAAAATGCAGAATTGAAATATGATATTGTGGAAAAACAAGCCTATGCATTGGTAAGAGTTGTCAAGGAATTTAGACCATATCTAGTAGGAGAAAAAGTGATAGCTTATGTGCCTAATGTTGTAGTGAAGGATGCATTTATACAAAGTGAGACAATAGGACGTAGGTGCAGATGGATAAATAGAATCTAGGAGTTTTATATTGAGTTTCATATCACCAAACTTCTAAGGGCACAAGGATTGGCTAAATTAATGGCTAAAACAAATTTGGAAGTTGCCCAAGTATGGAATGTGAATGATGAATGAGAAGATAGTAGTTGAATAGGGATAGATAAATAGTAGAAGAATTCCAAAATGTTTACATTTTAAAAGACTTTGTTGCAAGCATAATTTTGAGGAAATCAATGAAAGATATTTGATTCCATGGCTTCATATTGGTATCAATTGTTTGTCAAAAATATACAATTATTTGATTGTCTCCAATTTAATACTTCCTTATTATTTAAATTGGTATATCAAGTATGTATTTAATTTATCAAGGAAAATTTGTTGTTTTTGTGTGATGTGATTAATTGGTTTCTTTAAAAGAATTAAAATCCTTCTAGTCAATCACAGTAATCTAGAAATGTTATTTGAATCAATAAGAAGGGCCATATAATTAGGATTACCATTCTATCTCCACTTTGGTATCATCTGTTGTTCTTGTGCATTTTATCAATTGGTTCCTTCAAGAAAGGATTAAAATCCTTTTGATAAATCATAAGTAACCTAGTTGTGTCATTTGGATCAATAAGTAGAGTTTTTCAATTACTCTCCTGCACATTTATACAAGATATAAACCAACATAAGTGTGCTAAATAGTTTGAGTTACAACCAATACAAGTTATACATTCTAGATCTTCATTTGACTCCATTTACCCAACAAGGCACTAGTCTTACCCATTTCCTCATTTAATTTTATGTAATTTGTTTTTAAATCCTTACATCTGTTAACTGAACATATTAATAAACTTCACCTTAATATTGCTTATACAATTTATACCAAATTAGGTTTGCATCTCTCCACTCCCAATTGCCATTGTGGACAGATTGCTCAAGTAGGAAACACATAGTTTAAGTTTGCTTCATTTACATAGGTACACCCACCTAGGTTTCATAGAGACTGAAGAGAAGAAGGTTCAAATACACCAATTGGCCTTGTTTGTTAGCCTAAAATGTACCAAGAGCTTGGCAACCTCTTGAGGTTTTCCAACCAGCATTTTTGAGAACTAACATGTAGGAAAGAGAGAAAGAGTTGGCTCCATAGCTACACGGTCTGATGGAGATTTGAACAAAAGCTCCATAGGTGCTTGGTCCTATGGAAGGTGAAAAAAGAGGCTCTATAGGTGTTCAGGCCTACAAAATTGGTTATATGGGAGCTCAATCCCACAAAAGATGAACAAAGGGTTCTAGAGGTGCTTGGTCCTATAGAATGAAAATTATTTATAGGTGCTCAATCTTGCAAAGGAGGTGCCACATGTGCTTGGTCCTGAGAGAGACTAGAAATGAAAGGCTCCATAGAGTCTGATTGACCCTTATAGGTGCTTGGTATTGTAAGAAAAGCTTTATTGTAATTTAAGTGGCTTCATAGGTGCTCATTTCTGCAAAGTAACATGGTAATCCATAGAAAAAACATATTAGGAAAGCAAAATCCATGCACATACATAGATAGTCATATCTCAAAATGAGCAATTGAAGGAGAATTTTTCAAAGGGATCCCTCAAGAACCCTTCAAGATTGTAAGGGGTCCATTCAAAGGGATGCTTCATTTGAAAATTTATGGCATTTTCGCCAAAAATCTTGTCATCAAGGAATCCTTTTGAAAGATTCTCTTTTGTCAAGAAATCCAAAAAAAAGAAGAATGGCCTCTGAAGAGGTGAAATCTCAATTATTTTTGTTAAAAATTTGATTTCAAAAGAAAATATTGCTAAGGGGATCCTTTTTGAAGGATGCATTTTTAAAAAAATGTAAAGATTTCCAGCAAGGGATTCATTGGCCATTGAACAAAACTTATTGAAAATCAGAGAGGTAGGATCCCCCCTTAGGATGGTGTGTGTGAATTAAATGAGCACATGACATCCTAAGGAAAGGAGAACATTTAGGTATTTCATGGCCCACAATACATGATGAGATGTAGATGTATAAATTTTGTATCACACATGAGAGACAACACATAGACACCACAACATCAAGAAGTAAGAAAAAAAGAGAGAAATATAGAAAAACTTGAAAAACAAGAAAAGACAAAGAAATCAAGAGACAGGGGGATTTGATAGTTAGAGGTTAGAATTGTTCATAGATATAGATAGATAGATATAATATAATATACATATAAACTATCATCAATCCAAAAATTTATTAGAACGTGAAGAAGAGAACATGAAGATAAAATTAAAATAAAAAATTCGATCAACATGGAAGGGAGGACTAAATGCCCCAAACATATTGCATCTTCCCCGATTTCACTCTTGTAACCAAGCACTTATGAGGGTGACAAGGGTCCTCCAGGAACTCATAAAAACAAGCACGGGGGAAACACAACACAAACACAAGTCTAATCTATAGATAAAGAAGAGGTTCTCTCCTAATTCTCATCAACTAGAAGGTCATCATTATCATAATCTAGATCATTATAAGGGGAGGGTGAGCAAGCTTGCAAGGGTAGCATATCAAGGGGAGAACCCTCTGATTCTCCTATGACAATAGATAAGGAAGAGGTCTCCTTGAGGTATTCTTCACTCAACTCCTATGAGGTAAATTTCATTGATCTTGCAAAGATCGCTGATAGAGTCGGGACATCATCAACCAAGTTAAACATTCACTTAATAGGAGTTCCATGTGTTAATTGAATGAGAGATAAAGGAGGCACCTCAGATCCACCATCAACCTCATCAGGTGAGATGGTGACAAACTCGGAGACATCGAGGCTACCTCCATCACAAGGATGAGGAAAGTCAAATCAAAACCCTCTCTCTCAGAGGCGATCCCTTCTCCCAACCTCCATTGGTAGTGAGGTCATCCTCCAACTTATTCTTTATTGGAGGATGAAAAATCCCCATAGAGGAAGTGGAAGGCAAGGAGGAAGAGGACAAGGCCACAACAGACACCACTATTGTGTTTGACATGTCCACGAGATAGGAAAATGAAGGGATGTTTGGAAGAGACATCAAAAGAGGAGGCTCCATTGAGGAAGTGATGAACCCCTACACCATTTTGGGGTGAGGGTAATCAACATTTGTAGGGGGAGTTAGAAGAAATATCGAGGCAACTAGAACCAAAGCAAAAGAGGCAGAATAGGGAGGCATAGTAGGATATCTCAAAATAGGGGCTGTTGGTTCCTCTTTTTCCTTCATTGAGGTAGCTTTCTCATCAACCAAAGCCTTCGTTCAATGCTTACATTCACATGCATGCCAATTTATTTTACTTTTAGAACTAGAACCCACTACTTAAGAAGGAGCAAGAGGCTCTTGTTCCTCCGTAGGCGTGTCCTCCACAACTATGAATGGTGGAAGGGAAACCCCTTGGATGAGAGTAGGAGTAGGAAGCATAGAAGTAGAAACTAAAATAGGTGGAGAAGTAGACTCAAGCTCCTCAAAGATGGGCCTCTTCCTATTCACCGCCCTAGGGGTAGGAGCAATAGGAGGCTGAAAGGGATGAGAGGCAGGGGCAACTCCATGAGGGCCCTTCCCCTTACCATAGACAACGAGCCTTGGAACCGTGGGTAGGACAAGAAGCTCAAATAATTGATGCTTGGACTTTCACGAAGTAGGAACCATCAAACTCCCCATGTGAGGCATAAGGGGAGATAGGGTAGGTAACCTTCACCATTATTCCCCCATTCTTGTATTTAATATAGGTGTGATACAACAGGTCCATCCTTAGAGGAAGCAAACCAATAGGGGTAGGCTAGAAGTGATCTAATGAGTAACCCCCATGTGACACTAGAGGTTTATATCAAGTGTCATGAACAATGTTTATAGAGCCCTCATGAGAAAAATTTAAACACATATGGACCATTGAAGCAACTGTGTTCATGGAAACCAACCATGGGATGCCTAGTTTCACTTTGAACAAGTCTGGCTCTGGGATGATATCAAAAGAAGAACTTACAGTCCTATCCCCCACCAAGACTAAGAGGTTGATGGAACCAATTGGATGGATTGAGAGTCCATCATGTGTACATATTGTGGTTTTCAACTTTTCATATTCCTCCCTATGTAAAAAAATTAATAGAAGAGTCTCCTTTATTACTACATTCACACAACTCGTAGGGTAAACTAGAACACTAGTCATGATGTTCCCATTAATGTTAGAAGGAATGTACAAAGTAGAAGGATGCTTGTTCATGTTCATAGGCAAGTCCTATGAGGTGGAAGTTATAGCTGGTGATTTAGTTTTAGGTTGCATGAGAGGAATGGGGAGATGCATAAAAGAGTCCATGCTTATGTACTCTAGAAGGACTTCCTCAAGAAACCTTAAAGGTTCAATAATCAGATAGTGACCTATCTAGATTTTGCATCACAATGTTTAGGGATTATTTTGACTATACCTGCTAGGGGTTGTAGGTTGGGTTACAAGGCTATGTACCCTACAATACACACACCCACAACATACCTAGAAAACAAGAGAAGACTCTTTCAACACTACGAAATGGAATTAAAATAGTTCATGTCAATTTTACCAAAATGTAGAGGGGGACTAATAGCTCAAGAACTGTAGGTCATGAGAGAGTCTAGAACAATAGGTTGCTCTAATCTGCCTCAAGCTAGATGAATGGATTGAAAGGGCTTAGGGTTTTAAGTTTTGAAAAGGAAGGATAAGTGGTTTTCCACTTTCCTTCTACTAACCTGAATGTTTTAAGGAATCAAGAGAGAAAATTTTCATGGTTTGGACTATAACTTAGAAAACCCACTACTAGAGGACTACAACTCAAATCGTGGACTCCAACACGATGCACTAGGGTCTCAGGGATGCACTGACATCCATATAGATAAAGAGTGTAATAAAAAAACTTTTATGCTATGTAATAGAGATAGGAGATGCAAAAATAACAAGAATAACAAGAAGAATACTTTAACAATACTAAGCTAGAATTTTGACAAGAGAAAGGTGGTAGAAAAAAACCTTTAAACCCTTAAATTGAGGCCTTCAAGTTCTTCACTTGATGAACAACCTACACAAAAAATAATGAGAAAATGTTGGGGTTGTGTTTGGAGGACTACCATAGTCAATCCCCCACTTCGGTTTTTCTACCTCCACAAATAGTCAGATAGAAATGATTGTAGAAAGATGATAAAGAAAATATGGAAATACCAAACAATATACAAAAAACATTATGTTACTACACAAGTAGATGATGCAAAAGTAAATGGAAATGGATGGATATCAACTTCTCGATCACATGCACTCAAGGTGAATGGAGGGGAAATGTGAAGGAGATGAAGGTGAGTGTGCTTGATCAAAAAGCTCTCAAGGAGTGTGTCCAAGATTGAAGAAGTGTGAAGAGGAGTGAATGAATGGTAGAGCAGGCCATTTGAATGAATGAAGGTGGAAAAAACTCATTTGAAGTTAGTACAAAGAGTAGTGAATGTTACACTTCACGTCTAATGGAGGAGTGTAATGCCTCTGTAGATTATAGAAGTAGGAACCCTATTAGGATGGAAGTGTGCCATGTGGATGTCCATGCATTGTGTTAGCAACCTCAATAGAGATTCCCCCACTAACACACAAATGAGTTACCAAGTGGTGAAACATGAAAATAAATGTGGAAAATACATCATTAGGATCACATTTTCTAAGGTAAGGGGTGGTGAACGGGGAACTTTCAAGGGGTACAAATTCACACCATTAAGAAAAGAATACTACTTCAACCCCCCTCTCAGTATTTTGGGTCTTCAAAAATTGGTATCAGTGCTTGGTTCCTTGGAATGAGCTTAACCACTTGTTGAAGATCTTGGAGTTTGAACACATGGCTATTAGAAGATTACCTACTCCTTTGGAAGAGATTCCTACTATTGGATCTACCAAAGAAGATTGCATATTTGACATAAATGGAGAACTCAAAGTTTCTCTTGAAGATCTGGAGAGAATCAAAGGTGAAAATAGAGATCTGAAGGAAAATGTCAAAGAAGCAAATGAATGCATTAGAAAATTGAGGGAGAAAATCAATAAATTCAAAGAAATGCATAACGAGGTTAGTGAGAAATTGAAGCAAGAAAATGAAACAATTACTTTTTTGAAGGTGTGAGTTGAAGAAAGAAATCTTGAGAGTTAAAGAATTCTTAAATAAAATGGTGAAAAGAAAATTTAAAGAATGCACAAGGCTTGAACAAGAAGTTGTGAATTTGAGATCAGATTTGGAAAAGGAATGAAGTCATGAGGGAAAATTAAATATGAGTTCTATAAATCTTGATGAAATGTTTGCAAATCAAAAAGGCTCCAAAGATAATGAAGATTTAGGTTTTGAAAAAGGTGAAAGTTCAAAATTAGATCAGACACTAAATGCTAAAAAGAAGACTAAAGACAAGAGGAACAATGGAAATCAGACTAGGAATCAAAGGAATGTATCTAGAATACCATCAGTTAGACAAACAAATACACAAAGGTACCCATATTTTAATGGTTTATGTTATTCTTGCAATAAATTTGGACATAAGGTTATGGAATGTACAAGAAGAATGAATCAAAATGTTCCACCTTTTTTTGGTCAATATTTTACATGCAAGAAATTTGGTCATAGAGCTAGTGAGTGTAGAATTCAAATGATGAATGGCTATAACAATGGTAGAATTGTTCAATCTTTCAAAGGCTACTATTATACATGCTATGGATTTGGGTATAAAGCTAATCATTGCAGATCTAGAATGAATAGAAATAAGATTGGTCAAAAGAATGTTATATGCTACAATTGAAATAGGCCTTCATAAATTTCTAAGTTTTACAGAAGCAAAAATATGATGAATCATAATTTGGTAAAGAAGAATGATCTAGTACAAAAGATTGATTTGGTATAGACAAAGAAGTAGATGAATAAGATTTGGAGAAAGAAGGAAGAAACTGAGGTTAAGGATGAATCTATACCAGCATCTGATGAAGATGTTTCCTTTGGAAACTAATTTGAGAGCTTTGGATTATGGGGAGCTTTAATGAACATCTTTTATCCACTGCCAAAGAAAATGGTGTTGATTCTTCATCATGAGGATCTATGGTGTAGATCAACATGCTTGATCTTTTGGAGAAAATTTTGGTAGAAAATATGATTATGTAGAAGGTTGTAGAGCATTTGAAGGTGACTCTGCACATAGTGAAGGGTTTGAGAGCTTTACTAAATAAAGCATTTATGGTGAATTAGGTCATGAAAAAAGGATTATAAGTAACTACACAACCTAAAATTATTTACAATCAAGGTTTCAAGTGAAGAAGAGTAGACAAAGAGCAGAACAATGTAGTTGAAGTGTTTGAGGTCTTGGTGTGTGCAAACCCTCTAAATGGAAAATCATTGAAAGGGATTTTGTAGTTTCTCTATTACCCTAGTTTCTCATAAATTTCTTTAAAAACTATCTTAGAATATTTTATGATGACTAAACCAAAGGTTGTTAATGTATCTGAGAGGCCACGACCTAAGTTCAGAACCCATCCTGAAAAATCCATGGAGGTCGACCTTGTAGGTGATTTCTTGGGGTTCCTTATGGAGTTTTACAAATAAAAGACATTAGAATATATATCTATGGTAATCTTGAAGAATATGACCATTCTAAAATGGGAGATGTGGGGATAAAGGAACATACCAGTGATGAATTCACACTAAAACTAGAATATCAAAAGCTTGTTGTGAAGAAGCTTGATGTTTGGAAATGGTTTCCTAACTTTTTCCATAATGATGTGTGTGTGAGAAGTGTTTTGATCTATATTCATGATAAATTCTTGTGGACAGACATAACTAAGAAAATTACTAAGCAAGCAATTAAGGAAGTCACAAGGTTGTGTGCCATTGAACCTGTTTTGGTACTGAAATCTATTAAGAATGAGGTTGTGATGCAACTCACCGGTGCTACATATGAAAAAAGGGATTTGACATTGAATTCCATTAGAAATATAGTTGTGAAGTATGCATCCATAATGATAGGCTACAATTTGTATTTCTCCACCAACAACTAGGAGAATTTTGTATCTACAAATGCAATCAACACAGGCTATGAAATGGTTGAAAAGGGTGTTGGTTATGATCTTTATAAATTATTGAGATAATATGGATAATATGAAATAGATAAAGGAGAAGAAATATGCATTCAAGTATGGTACTTTTATTACATGTTTAATTTTCTATTTGTTGAGAGAACTTCCTGGAACCAAAAGTATGACATGGTTGAAAGGAAGACTTGTTGTTCATCATATTAGAGACTTTCTAAGAGGTCTTTGTGATGCAGAGGCACAAGATGAAGCTCTTGAATATTTATTTGAAGTATTTCAAAAAAGAATATAAGAGAGAAATAATTTCATGCAAAATGGTAGAAAAATACAAGAAAGATATTATTTTTATGGTTTCTAAGGATCAATGTATCATACAAGTAGTTTAACCAAGAATAGTATGAATCCCAAAGATGTGATATGGGATTACTGAGAAGGAAATTACTACATCTATAGACTACATGCTTAGTAAACCTAAGGACACCATAGAAGGAAGATATGACACCTACGAAGAAAAATATATGGATGTCCATATGGAGCAAAGGGAACCAATAACAAAGAAGAAGGTTGAAAAGATGGTTGCAAAATTTGTAGAGGACATGGGCTTCACAAAAGAGAAAGAGTAATGGCTTGAGCTCCAAGAAGCTCATTAGGCACAAGAAGATCTAGTAGAAGAGATAACACCACTATTACTATTCAAAAGTCCTTCAGGACTAAGCCCCCTATATGAGAGAAGTGAAAGACAACTAAAAGTCCTTCGGTGAAGGAGAATTTCCCTCATATTGTGCACACAAAAAGAATTGAGAACAAGAATACTACTTAAGTAACACCACTTGCATCCCTTGCTAAGAAAATAATAAAATAGAAAGAAGTAAGAGAAAAATACATAAGTGTAAATATTGAAGAGGAAGAAGAAGCAATACCTAAGCTAGTCTAGAAAAGGAAAGGAGAAGCTTCACAAGGTGAAGTAGGTGTTAAGAGGAATAAGTTTAATTTCATTGATATAGACAATGAGGGTGATATAGAGAAAGAAAAGGAAGGCTTCAGGGTGGAGGTAAGGCAAAAGAAGATAGAGTCTAGAAAGGAGAAGAAGACTCTAGATGAAAAGAAAAAGAAAAAGAAAAAACCTCTAGTAAGAACCCACATCCCCATGAAAGTTGATGCACTTGTTAATGGTGTGATACAACATGACATGCTAGCAGAAACTACAACATTGTATACTGAGGTAGGTGAGGTAGATAAGGTCACCATCATTGAGGCTATTGTAAAGTATATTATAATGCTTGAAGTAGATATACGAGACATAAATAAGAAAATACTTGTGGAGCTATAGAATATTTTGATTGAAATGAGATAGGAAGCAATATAAAAGGGGCCAAATTGAAGGTATATGTATTAGAATAGATAAGTGCTCCTGTATTCGAATAGAATAAGGCCAAATTTTGCACATTATTCAATAAAGAACTCAAGAAAAAATATAGGGTGACAACCCTTATGGGAAGAGATCAAAATGATCTCAAGAGGCTCAAGAAGGAGACTATTGAAAAGGAAACTGAGCTAGTAGAAAATTTGGGGAGGACCCCTGAGAATAATAAAGAGATTCCAACAGAAGAAAATGTTGAAGATGATATGTAGATGGATGATTCTCAACATGAGCATATATCTGAAGAAGATAATGCACAAGATAACACTCCTCTATAAGTTGAAGACATAGAAGAGGAAAACATGGAATTAGAGAAGAATGTTGTAGCTATTAGAGAAGATGACACTAAGGAGGTTACATCCAAACACCATCAAAATCCTCTAGAAACTGAGATGCTTGTTGAGAACATTCAAGTTAAACATGAGACTTTGTCCCTTTGGATAATACTGAACAAGTCATTGTTGGTGAAGACACTAGAAAGGAAGATCAGTAGAAAGGAGAATATGCCTCTGAGAAAGAGGAAAGGAAGGAAGAGACACAAAATAATATTTGTGATAATTAGGAGGAGAAGGTGTTGAGAGAGAATATTACAGAGGAAGAAGTAGAGTCAACTATTGAATCTTTCATAACATCTCAATAATCTCTATAGAATCTAATAAATATGCAATTACATTTTCAAATTTTTGAATTCATATAATTGCTATAACTACCCATGCAACAAGGGAATGTGGACCTGAGAAAAATATTGCCCATCCACCAGCTTTAGTTGGGAGATGTATTCCATGCATTTTCCTAGAAGGAGATCATTGAAACTAATCAGAAGAGTGGAAAGCTGATTGAGGAGGTAATAAAGACACTACAAGAGGCCATATCCAATACAAGTATTGACAATTCATTATCCAATATAAAAAAATAATTTTTTTTATTGATTCATTTAAAGAATATTCCTACGATTTGGGAGAAAAATTGAAAAAGGAATTGGAAGGAGAAATGGAAAAAAATATGAGTGAAAAGAGGCTATTGGAAATCATAGAAAAGTGTGCACATGCACACAAACAATTCCAAGATAGTATTAAGGGTGCATAGGCTTGCATGGTTGAGGCCAAGGCCTTATTTCAATTTTGAATGTAGTGGCCTAGAGCCACAAAAAGTATCAAATGTGAAATGGACTTGATTGAGTCATAGACAGATAAAGCTTCCAGTACATATGATCATGCACAAGACTTAGATGAAAGCATATGATCATCGATTAAGGAATTGCATGAGAAATATTTCCAACTACAAGGAAAAAAGGAAAATATTATCATGCAGTTTGGGAACATCAGGAACTTGGTGGACCTAAAGTTCACAAATTTCTAGTGCCCTAATGAGTGCTAAGAAATCCACAAAGATCAATCCAATACCTAGCACTCAAGAAGAAGGAGAAAATAGTTTTATGGAGTTGAAACTTAGTGCATAATGGTTGGTATATCCAAGACAGTCGATGAAGAGGGTAAATAATATTGGTAAGCTCATGTTGATAGGCTCAAAGGCTCAACTTCCTCTGATTGATAGTATTGCTACTTTTTATACATTTTTTAGTTCATTGTTTTAGATTTATTTGTATATATGTAGGTTGTGTACAATGTGTTCTAGTATAAGTTTTTGATATGGTTTTGGTGCATAATATTCTTAGGGGAAGTTACTTAAATTTTTAGTTTGTATATATGATTATATTTTTCAAGGGTATATTCGGTGTAAATGAAGAATAGATACCTATGCCCTTTTCCCTTTATGTCAAAGGGGGAGAGCAATTCTAAAGAGTAATTTTGGAGATGTTTTGGCATGTTTTCATCAATGAAAAATGGGGAGACTGTTGGAAGAATGAGGAGATATCATTGATGCATGTGTTGGAAGCATGAGCATGTGGAATAAGCACCTGATACTATTGAATGGGAAAATGTAGAGGGGGGGTGTGTTTTACATCAAAATTAACTGATCTAAATGATGAACCCCTAAAATTTCCTATAAAACATGCAATTATGTGCAATATATGATGCAAATAATAATAAAAAATCAATCCTAACTATTATAGTAAAAATTAGGGAAGTTTTGAGAGCCTAGAATGATTTGTACCTTGCTACAAGAAGGCTATTTTTAGGTCACAAAGGACTCATTCACCTTTACTGATGAATGGGTCCATGTTAGGGTTTTTGAAACTGAGATCTGGGTTATATTCCTTGATGTCTATACTCTTAGGTCCTTGGTGATCAGCTCTTGAAAGCCTTAAATTTTTTTTTTTTAGCCTTGTTTTAATGTTCTTGCAGTGTGAATGACAATTTTGAAACTTCACAACTTTGACAATTTGCTCCAACCTTGTTCTCCACTTGATCTTCAACCTATAAATCTGCAAACACACATTCAAGAGGAGGAAAAACTCGTTGATTGTTAGTGAATGGGGGTTTGCATAAGTCAAACCCCTTTTAGGTAATTAAATTAAATGATGAAATAAAGAAATTGGAGCATGAAACATGAAATAATGAAATGTTGATACCTTGGAAGTTGTCTTTGAATGTAACTATGTAAACTAACATGAAGTGACCATGAAGAATGTAGATCTTAATCTCAAATTAGATGTGAAATAGTCCTTACAAATAGATCCTCAATGCTACATCAATAATCTTAGCTCAACAACATGCTTGAATGCACTATGCCTTTGACATGATGATATGACCTTGAATTGCTGCAATAAGACTTCACTAATCTTCCTTTAAATGCATTTGAAATGCTCTATGATTGTCTTGTGAATGTACTCTTGATTTCTTATAATTCATAGGATTGCTTGTTAGATAAAACTATGTGAATTAACCTTATATTTATAATAAATCTAAGAATTAGCCCTGAAATTCAAATAATTCAAGCCAACATCAGATCTAGGATTGAAAATCATTATAATCCTGCCACAATCAAATTTAAAAAGGGGTGTACTATGTGAGGAGGACCCATTCACCACTAAAGGCGAATGGATCCTAGCACGACTTTCTAGGACCATGCTTTGAGGGGATGAAATAACATAAAAAACCCTTTTAAAAATGCCAAGAAAGGGGTGTCTTATGTGGAGAGGACCCATTCGTCACTAAAGGCGAATGGGTCCTAGCACCATTTTCTAGGACGTCCATTTTTTCAAATTAAATCTCATTGAATATCATAATTGGGTGATGAGATAGATCCTTCAAAAATTTAATTATAAGGGCTTAAATTTGAATTAAAGGGGCCAATTAAGCTCAATTAACCACAATTAATTAATGAAACCCTAGATAAGTGTGAAAGTGTAATACAACACTTTAAAACACTCTAAATAAGGCAACACTAAGTATATTTTGGTTAAAAGGGCCCTAGATTCAATGTACATGTGTACAACACATTACACAACTGAATCAAGGCATAATTAGGTTAATTTTAGTATTAGTTATTTCCAAATTAAGTGTGCAAAAAGGGTTACTTCTTTCTACACTACATTTTTCCCCCACTTTAGTGAGATTTTTCCCCCATGAGAAACTCACATGCAAGTAGAAATTCAAGAGACATAATTATGAACTAATAACAAAGGTACATAGTCATACCCTATAAAAGGCCAAGAAAAACAAAGAAAAAGAAAGGATCAAGCACAATCGTTCCAACACACTGTGGAATGGGGTTGTTTGTGCATAACATATGTTGCTCACTCTCGAGTAGTGGAACTATTAGAACTAAAAAAATCTCACATTTTTCTAGCCTTCACCCACCTATCTCCCATGCACTACAACAATTTTTCACACGTCGAAGGAACATAAGCATTCCTCTGGTCATTGTTGAGAAAGAATTTTAAAGGTAATTAGTCCATATTGGGAAGATCATGTGTTGGCCTCTCCAATCAATAGGTCATAGCTTTTCAATTTGAACATTTTCTACATATCGAGAGGAGGTGAGTCAAGTCATAGCAATCAAAGACCCCAAATACTACATGTGTGTAGAATTGGGAAGACAATGCCTGCCATTTTAATGATGAAGGCTTATCAACAAGAGCAAGGTAATCAAAATAAAGTATTCAAATCATGCCGAGTAGTGAGTCATGCTGATGGATCCCTCATCAGCAAGAAACATATATTCTTTTGCCAATGAAGAAAGAGAACGACTATTAGAAAGACATATACAATTGGAGCAAGTCCCTCTGATCTCTCCGATTATGAGGGTTACACGAATGTGTTTTTTGGGGAGAGTCTCACCAATAACCCAACAAGCTTACTTCATTGGAGAGACACATTACTATTGGGAGAGAAAAATAAAGTCTTTTCAATGAGGCATGTCACAATGAAAAGCTTGAGGGCCAATATAAATAATAAATAAATGTTGTATGGGTAAATATAAAGAAAGAGATTTAAATATTGTGGGAGTCATAAAAAAGTGAAGACTTATTGAATAAAGGTGAAGGTGGAGACATAAAGTATTTTCTATATAAAGCAAAATATTTTCACCAAAATATGAAATATTTCAACTAGCAGGGTTAGAAGTGGGTGATTTCTATTGAAATAATATTTTATTAAATATGGTATGGGTAAAAAGAGATAGAAAAATCTAACAAATGGTAACAAATCAAAATTAAATTTTATGAGGAAAATGCAAAGGGATTTAAAAAGGGATAATTATTTTTACATGAAGAACGTTTTGAAGGTACATACATGTAAAAGGTGAAGTGAAAATTTCCAGTAAAGGAAGATTACTATTGAATTAAATTTCACGGAGATAATGAAGAATTAAGTATTTTAATTTGTCAAAGGAAATTAATTAAAATAAAATAAAGAACTGCAGCAAAAAGATGCACGAAGGGTGATAGATCTTGAAAATGAAATGTATATATGAAGGATGAAATCAAAATTGAAATCATTAGAATTAGGAAAAAGGACCGAATAGGGAGAGAATAGGAGGTAGATAGAAGATAATTTCAAAATGTTTATCATATAGATTATACTATATGGACCATGATGCATGCATAAGTTTTTAGCAGAAATCAATGGAAGATATTTAATTCTGTGTGACTCGATATTGGTGTCTATTGTTTGTTGATTCAAAGCAATTAACTGGCTATCTCCACATTGTTATTTCTCTCTTATTTGAATTTGTGTACCAAAGTTGATATTAAATTTCATCAAAACACATTTTTTGTTATTGTGTAATCAATTTGATCAGTTTCCATCAAGGAATTAAATCCTTTTAATTGATTATAGTAACTTGGAAGTAACATTTGGATCAGTAAGAAGAGTTAGGTAATTGATAAGATTGTCACACTGTCTCCACATTGATGTTGTCTTATTATTCAAATTGAGGATATACTTCATTTGTCAATACATAATTTCTATCACTATGTGATTATTTTAATTGGTTCTTTAAAGGAAGGATTACAATCCTTTTAATAAATCATAGTAACCTAATAGGGTCAATTAGATCAATAAGAAGAGCCTGCCAGTCACATTCTTGCACATTTATACAAGGTATAAACAAATTTAAGTGGCAAACAATTGGAACTATAACCAATAATAATCACCTATCAGAGAACTTTGTTGACTCCGCTTACCCAATAAAGCACTGATCCACTTCATTCATACATTACTTATCCACTTTCATATCACAACTTTTCAATTATCACATTAGAAGTAGAGTGATTAACAAGCCTTCATCTATTTCACACTTTATGCCACTATGGGTAGATCCATAAATTCAACTAAGTCATACAACTATTAATCTTCTTCAGCTATTAAGGTCCACCCGCCTAGGTCTAGCAGAGCTTGAAGTGTAGGGAGTCATCAACCGTATAGGTGAGCTCCATTCATTGGTTCAAGAATGTTGCAAGTTTGATCATAGAGCCTAACATCCTCTTAGGATTTGTAACCTACATTTTTGAGATCCAACAAATTGGAAAATTTGTTGGGGAGAATTCAATTTTGAATCCAGGCCTTCATCATAGAGTCAACACCTTGTACAAGACTCTGCTGGGAACAAGAAATTATATTTTTTTCTCACTTTTCTTTAAAGTGAGTGGCAACTCTGGAAGAAAAGGTGCATGACTGGGAAGTACAAATACACATCAATAAAGGTAAACCCTAGAGTTTGGAGCATTAAAGCATCCTACGAGATGAATGGTAGGAGATCTTTGTACCAGGAAAGCCCAAAAAAGAACAATGGTAGGTGGAGAGATAAACATGGATCTCCCCCTTCAAAGACTAAGTCAAATAAGAGAAGGGACAAAGTGTTAGATGTAACTAATGAAGATAGGGAGAACTCGACAGAAAAAATCCTTACAATGAATAAGAGTTTTAATCCATTGCATGAATCAAAATTTCATAGTGATGACCTGAACAAAGATCCTCATACTTGTTTTGAACAAGAAAACACTAGTTGTCCTACTTTTCGATGGAAAGAGGAGCCTAAGAAAACAAAGGAATTCAATGCTAGATTTGAGGCAAAACGAATTCAGACACAAAATGAATATGATTACAAAATTTCATCACAATAAGGAGAACAAAACCATGAGGGGTCTATTGATTACACTTTTGGTGATTTTGAGGGTATGACTAACCAAGAATTTCAAATACATTTGGAATGGAAAAGAAAACAACTTAGAGAGAGACAACAAATGATACAAGAAGCCCAAGAGATAGACTAGAAAATGGAATAATTAAACATCTAGGCATCAAAACCACCAAAGTATATCCCTCTACATAAACAAGGTTGTAATTTTAATCAACAGGGGACATCTTAGAACACAGGTGCTCTAGGTACTTCAAAAGTACCTCACAATGTAGGTGGTAACTCAAGACAACACACCCAACATAATGTGCCACCACAAAGATCCCAACCTCCAAATATTGGTAATGTTCCCCAACATTATCCACCACTAGGCCAACAATATGCCCCACCACATCAGCAACATATGCCACATCAAAATATATACCCTCAAAAAAACATCCATCAAAATGTCTTCCATCAGCCCCAATATGGATATCAATACCATACCAATCCACCACCTCCAAATTTGCATCCACAAAACCCCATGAGTAGATGTAGGCAATTTGATTTAACAGGACACCAATTATATCCATATTCAATGGAAAAAAATTGGAGAAATATGGTTCCCAAATTCATTGGGAATAATCTGATATCAGTTGAAGAACATATCAAAAATTTTAATGCCTTCATACAAGATATTGCTATGGAATACGAGGATGTAAACATGAGATTTATTCATGATGTCACTAATTAAAGAAGCAAGGGATTGGTTCAATGGTTTACCTGACGCTTCAATTGATTCTATAGCATACTTTCATAACCAGTTTCTAGAGCAATATGGGAATTAGTGTGCCCCTGAATTTTCCCTTCATGAATTAATTAATAATTATTCAAAAATACCAAAATGAGACAATTTATGACTTGAATAAGAGGTTTTCCAAATTGTACAATAAAATACCACATGGGTCCAAATAGACTAATCCAACATCCTTAAGTATTTATTTGAAATCCTTTGATCCAAAAATGGGGAATGGACTCAGAAACAGATGCCCTAGAAGCTTAATTGAAGAATAGAAGGTAGCATTGACAATTGAAAACAACAAAAAGGCTACAAGGATGATTGGAAAAATAGATAACCTTAGAATTCACCAAAACTTTAACAATTCACAAAATAAGCAGGAGAATTCATATAGAAATGAAAGACCAAGGTTGCATGATATGCTATACAACACAAACTACAAGGATGGAAAACCCATAACTGACATGCCTAAGTATAAAGAAACTCCTGATCCCTTAAAGAAAAAAGGAGCCTACATGGTCAATAACAACCCTTGGTGTCAAGTTTGCAATTTAACCCATTCCCAAGATCATTGTGTTGTAGCACAATCAATACAATGAAGAAGAAGATACTACAATATATCTAACCTCACATACCTTGCATCTAGTTGAACAAGAATATTCATCCTCGGGAGATGAAGGTTATGAGTATGATGTAAACAATTAGAGATACAACATTCACATGGAAGAACAACAAGTATTCTCTGATCAAGAGAATGAAAGCAATGATGAATCACAACCTCCTTATACACCACCCAAGCCAACTAAATATAAATTGAGGATGCCAATGGAGGAAGAAATCAAGGAGTTAACCATTACTATAGTAGAGCAAGAAAAAATCAATTATAGGCTGAGAAATAGAATGACAAATGAAAATGATGACACTCTATGAGGATTGTTTGTGAAAGATAAGGAGACAATGCAAGAAAAACTAAAGAGGGTAGAAAATAAGGAACCTAATTAGAAGGAGTAAAAGTATGTTCCTAAAGGAGAAGATAAAGAATTATCCAAAAGAAAATAGAAAAATCATGAAAAAAATAAAAATGAAAAAGAAGAAAATAAAGGAGAACCACTAGAACAAAGGAGAATAGCTAAAACAAAAAATGCCTCTTCATTTGATTTCACACAAGCACTGTCTCAAGTGAAAATTTCTGTGCCACTATTGGAAATGATGAAGATAAAAGAATACAAAGATAGTGCTATTCAACTAATATCCAGTGGAACCAATAAAAATGCAAGCTTGGAGAATAAAAAAATCACTAAAACTAGTAATAACAAACAAGATGTAAAGGTACCTAAAGTTTTTCTAGGAGATACACTAATGAATCCTCCATAGGTTGATCCATTTTTGATCCATTTTTGATCCATTTTTTACTTCATTGCTCATTAAAAACAAGTTGGTAAGGAATTGTATGATTGATTCAAGAGCTGCTATTAACATCATGACAATAGGAGTCATGAAACAACTAGGCATGTGGGTAAATACCATTGGTGGAAAATGCTATGCTATGGATAGTAGGCCTGTCCTAGTGGTAGGAATCATGAAAGATGTAGAAGCAAAGTTGGGCGCTTACCCACAAGCAACATATACAATTGACATAACTATGATAGACACATCCCCTCACTTTGGGATGCTTTTGTCAAGACAATGGACTACTTTAGTAGGAGGGAATGTACAATTTGATTTTTCCTATGCCACAATACCAATAAATGGTGAAGAAGTTAAATTGTTCCTAGAACCAAGGGTGAACCAAATTGTGTAGTATGTTGATCAAAATCAAATACACTGGTTTTGTGATGTGGACTCGGGAAGTTTTCTAATAAAGCATTCACAACATGAATTATTGAACACTAATCCAATTGATAGGGATGTCTCCAAGAATGAACATGGTGTATGGTGAATGTATTTTGATGGAGCATATAGTAGAGAGGGTAATGAAGCAGGAGTATTATTCATCTCACCTGAAGATACTACATTCAAATATTCATTGTTATTGAAATTTGAGTGTACAAATAACATAGTAGAGTATGAGGCCTTACTGATTGGATTGAACATAGCTTTCAAACACAAAATAAAACTACTACTTGTGTTTGGAGATTCTAGGTTGGTTATTTAACAAGTAATATCAAAATATGCTACAAAAAAAAAGGCTAAAAAAGTATAGAAATGTTGTATGGGACACCATTGAGTTGTTCAATGCTTTCTCTATTGAATGGATAGATAGATCCAAGAATTTTATGGCAAACTTCTTGGCGAATGTGGCTTTAAAGAGAGATGATGCACTTTGGTAGGAATTTCACAAGTTGAGCTCAAAACAAGACCTACAAACCCTAATAATATTTATAGTTGGCAAGTTTTTAATGATGATACCGATTTAATCAAGTTCTTACATTGCATTGATCAGTATGAAGCATAATAAAATGATTTTTATGCATTTGTGGAAGAAGTAGATGGAAAGAAGACTGTATTTGGAAATGAAGTTGTTTAGCTTAAGACTAATAAGATTCCTAAGGGACTTGTGGCATTAGAGATGGCATTTGATGGAAATGACTGAGCCCTTATGAAACAAACACTAGTAAAATGGGAGGACATTGAAGAAATCCACCTTCGGACTGAATTAGCCCCTAAAAGGGTGTACATTGGGAAAAAGATAAGCCCAACAATCAGGAAGATGTTGATTGCATTATTGAGGAAGTATAAGCATGTATTTTTGTGGTCTTATGATGATCTCAAGGCATATAGAGAAGATTTGTTCCAACATGAGATCCCATTGAAACCAGGTGCAAAACCTTTTAGACAAAAACAAAGGCCCATAAATCCTACCTTAGAACCTAAACTGCATGAGGAACTTATGAAGCTTAGGGAGGGGGGTATCATCAAGCCTATCAGACATTCATCTTGGGTCTCTAACTTAGCGCCTGTTAGAAAGAAAAATGGAGATATAAGGCTCTGTGTAGACTTCAAAAATTTGAATGTGTCCTCTCTTAAAGATAACTACCCACTACCAAATATTAAGGCTATGTTGCAGAGAGTTACTGGATGTGAGCTACTATCTATGATGGATGGATTTCAGGCTATAACTAGGTGAAAGTTAAGGAGTCAAAGCAATACAAAACAACCTTTATCACACCATGGGGAACATATGTGTATGCTAGAATGCCATTCAAACTCACAAATTTTGGGAAAACTTTCCAAAGAGCTATGGATGTTGCATTTGCTGATCTAATCAATGTAATAATGGTAGTATACTAGGATGATTTGATTGCATATTCAAAGAAAGCCGAGGATCATGTTGAGCACCTTGAAATTTTTTTCATCAAAGCCATTGAATATGGCATTTCTTTGAATCCTAAGAAATGTCATTTTGCAGTAACAGAGGGAAAGTTACTAGGGAATATAGTATCCAAAGAAGGTGTAAGGATTGATCTAGAAAGGGTGGAAGCCATTGAAAAGATTCCTATTCCTAAGACAGTTAAAGCCTTCCAATCCTTCTTTGGGAAAATTGATTTCATGAGGATATTCATATATAATTCTATTGAGATAGTGAATCCAATTTCAAAAATGTTATAGAAAGGTGCAAAGATTGACTAGATAGCTAAGGCTCTAGATGCATTCATATCCATCAAAAGAGCAATAAAGGAAGCCCTAATGTTGAAGTCCCCTAATTTCAGTAAGCCTTTTCAAATTTTTTTATTTTCATCTTATCACAATTGCAGTAGTCATGTTATAGAAGAATGATGAGGGGTACAAACTTAACCTATTTCCTTTTTCAACAAATCCCTCCAAAATTCTGAGTTGAAATATGACATTGTAGAAAAGAATGCATATGTATTAGTAAAAGTTGTCAAATCATTTAGATCATATCTAGTGGGAGGAAAAGTGATAGCCTACATACCAAATGCTGTAGTAAAAGATGTGTTTGTAGAATCTAAAGTAATTGTCTATATGTGTAGGTGGATAAATAGAGTCCAAGAATTTGACATTGAGTTTTAGATCACCAAGCTTGTAAGAGGACAAGGATTAGCCAAATTAATGGCTGAAACAAATATTGAAGCTGCCCATGTGCACAATCTAAATGATGAGGATAACATGATTACTAGTATTGAGCACACACCATGGTACACTGACATTGTGTATTATCTTAAACATATGAAATTTCCTAAAGGATTTAATAAGAATAAGAAAAGGACACTCAAACTGCATGCTTCAAAATATGTATTCATGAAAGGGGACCTCTATTGGAAGAATAGAGATGGTGTTCTATTGTTGTGCCTAGATGAAGATCAAGCAAGGCATGTTTTGAAGGAAATACATGAAGGAGTATGCGGAGGGAATTTCTCAATGAAGAATATTGCACATAAGGTGTTAAGGGTAGGTTACTATTGGCCTAGAGTTTTCAATGATGCCTATGATTATACTAGGAAATGTGAAGCATGTCAGAAGTTTTCTGGGAAATTGAACTATCAAGGAGCATTGCCTCTAAGACATATGTAGGTTGAGGCTCCATTCTACTAATGGGGAATTTATTTTATAGGAGAGATCGCAAAAAATTCTAGTGGAGGACACAAATGGATATTAGTAGCCACATACTACATTACAAAATGGGTGGAAGTTGTATGTACTAAAAAAGCAACTAGTAGGGTTGTAACAAAATTTTTATTGGAGAACATCATCACTAGATTCAGAGTACCTACAAGAATTATAACTAACAATGCGATCAGCGATGTGCTTTAGATCATATGAATTTAAGGGATTTTTATAGTCCTATGGAATAGTGATCTCATATTATTCACCATATCATCCATAGGTGAATGGGCAAGCTGAATCCAACAACATGAGCATTTTGAAGATCATAAAAAGAATGCTGGATAATATCAAAAAAGCCTGGGATTCCAAGTTGAGAATAGCCTTATGGGAAGATAGAATCACTATAAAGAAGGCCATTGGAAAATCACCCTTTGAACTTGTGTATGGGACACAAGCCAAACTCCCTTTACATAATTTTTTGCCAGTATGTAAGTTCATCTTACAGGAAGATTTAGACATTCCTAATCCTATGGAAGAGAGGATGGAAGAGTTAATGGAACTTGATGAAGTCAGGAACCAAGCTCAACAACATAATATAAATAAACAACTACAGATGAAATAATTATATGAAAAAAGGGCTAAAAGCGAAAAAATTGAAGTAAATGACATGGTTCTCATTTGGAATGCTAGGAGCCAAGACAAAGGAAAGCATGGGAAATTCAAAGCTTTATGGTTAGGGCCATTTGTCATTGTTGATAAAGCTAGTGAAGATTCATATTATCTCTAGAACATGACAGGATAAAAATAGGAATTGCCAGTGCATGGACAATTCTTGAAACATTTCTTTTCTTAATCTTCCATGCTTAGTAGTCTAGGAGAAGGTCGAGAATTGCCAGTGCATGGAAAATTCTTGAGGAACCTTTTAAAATGATCTTGCATAGTAGTATATGATTCCATTTCACTTCCATTTCCAGCCATTCCTAAATTCACTTCCATTCCATACCATATCAATAAAACAATTGGTTTGCTTCTCCAGAGACCTAGATTCTTGCTATACCCACAAGGGGTACACATCCCCAGATGGAGCCACTATTAGAACTAAAAAAATATCACATTTTCTAGCCTTCACCCACCTGTCTCCCATGTACTACAACAATTTGTCACACGTTGAAGGCACATAAGCATTCCTCTAGTCATTGTTGAGCAAGACTTTTAAATGATATCAGTCAATATCGGGAAGATCATGTGTTGACATCTCCAATCAGCAAGTCATAGCTTTTCAATTTGAACATTTTATACATATCCAGAGGAGGTGAGTCAAGTCACAGTGATCAAAGACCCCGAAGACTACATGTGTGTAGAATCAGGATTACAATGCCTGTCGCTTTAGCAACGAAGGCTTATAAAAAAGAGTAAGGTAATTGGAATGAAGTATTCAAATCATGTTGAGCTCGTGAGTCATGTCAATGGATCCCTCATCAACAAGAAACATATATTCTTTCGCCGATGAAGAAAGAGAATGACTATCAGAGAGACATATACAATCATAGTGAGTCCCTTTGATCTCTCCAATTATGAGGGTTACACTGATGTGGTTTTCAAGGGAGTCTCATCGATAGCCCAACAAGCTTACTTCATTGGTCAAACACATTACTATCAGGAGAGAAAAATAAAGTCTTTTCAATGAGGCATGTCATGATGAAAAGCTTGAGGACCGATATAAATATTAAATGAATGCTATATGGGTAAATATAAAGAAAGAGATTTAAATATTGTGGGAGTAATAAAAAAGTGAAGACTTATTGAATAAAGGTGAAGGTGGAGACATAAAGTATTTTCTGTATAAAGTAAAATATTTTCACCAAAATATGAAATATTTCAACTAGTGGGGTTAGAAGTGGGTGATTTCTATTGAAAGAATATTTTATTAAATATGGTACGGGTAAAAAGAGATATGAAAATATAACGAATGGTAACAAATCAAAATTAAATTTTACAAGGAGGAAAATTCAAAGGGAGTTAAAAAGGGATAATTATTTTTACCCGAAGAATGTATTGAAGATACATACATGTAAAAGGTGAAGGGAAAATTTATAGCAAAGGAAGATTACTATTGAATTAAATTTCATGGATATAATGAAGATTTAAGTATTTTAATTTTCCAAAGGTAATTAATTAAAATAAAATGAAGAACTGTGGAAAACAGACGTGTGAAGGGTCACAACTCTTGAAAATGCAATGTATATATGAAGGACATGAAATCAAAATTGAAATAATTAGAATTAGGATAAAAGAGAAAATAGGGAGAGAATAAGAGGTAGATAGAAGGTACTTTAAAAATTTTTATCATATAGATTATACTATATGGACCATGATGCATGCATAAATTTTTGGCAGAAATCAATGGAAGATCTTTAATTCTGTGTGACTCAATATTGGTGTCTATTGTTTGTTGATTCAAAGCAATTATTTGGTTGTCTCCACATTTTTATTTCTTTGTTATTTGAATTTGTGTACCCAAGTTGATATTCAATTTCATCAAAGCACATTTGCTGTTATTGTGTAATCAAGTTGATCAGTTTACATCAAGGAATTAAGTCCTTTTAGTTAATTGCAGTAACTTGGAAGTAACATTTGGATCAGTAATAAGAGTTAGGTAATTGATAATATTGTCAAGCTGTCTCCACATTGATGTTGTCTTGTTATTCAAATTGAGGATATAATTCATTTATCAATACACATTTTTTGTCATTGTGTGATTCTTTTAATTGGTTCCTTCAAGGAAGGATTAAAATCCTTTTAATAAATCACAATAACCTGATAAGATCAATTGGATCAATAAGAAGAGTCTGCTAGTCGCATTATTGCACGCTTATACAAGGTATAAACAAATTTAAGTGCCAAACAATTGGAACTATAACAATTAATAGTTAGCTATCAGAGAACTTTGTTGACTATGCTTACCCAATGAAGCACTAGTCCACTTCATTCATACATTACTTATCCACTTTCATATCATAAATTTTCAATTATCACATTAGAAGTAGAGTGGTTAACAAGCCATCATCTATTTCACACTTTATGCCACTATGGGTAGATCCATAAATTCAACTAAGTCATACAACTATTAATTTATTTCAGCTATTAAGGTCCACCTACCTAGGTCTAGCAGAGCCTAAAGTGTAGGGAGTGATCAACCGTATAGGTTAGTTCCATTCATTGGTTGAAGAATGTTGCAAGTCTGATCATAGAGCCTGGAATCCTCTTAGGATTTTTATCCTGCATTTTTGAGATCCAATAGGAACCTCATTCTGTCCACTAGGTGAGTTTTCCCAATCATGTGTGCTCACTCTAGGGTAGTGGAACCTCAGTTTGTCCACTAGATGAGTTTTCCTGATGAGTTGGCCAACAGCACTAAAGTTATCCTCATAAATTTTTTGATAAGGCACCACAATGATATTATTTTTGTATGATTTTGAAATTCATGTCTGTAAGTTTTGGTTAAAGTGGATTTTTCTTTGCCCATGTAAGGTCTTCTTCTTAGGGAACATCATACCTATCGTCTCCAAGAGAGGACAAGTCAACAATTATCAGATCACCACTTATGGGATGCCTCTCACTACACATCATGCCACCAAGAGAGTTTGTATGCCTAGAAATATTGCACTCTTGGAGGACATCAAACCCAATGACACCACCAAGAAAAAGTACACGTCACAAGAAAAAAGAAAATTGCACCATGAAATATGCCAAAAGATGTCATCGATCTATGCCCCAACTTTAAAGTGGTTGCTAACACCATTACTATGAGAAATTACTTTAAAGTAGCTAATATTTTGTCCTAAGACATGAGAGCTTTCCTTGAGAAACCCTATGCCAAGTCATATCTTTCCTAAATAAAGCTACGCTATGAAATAGGAAGGGTTTCCCACAAAAATAAAAAAGGGATCTATGGATTCAAGGTCAATATGTCTTTGCTACATTGTTGTTTTTAGAGCTCAAAACTATCATCATTCCCCAAATACTCATATAACTGGAAGAATGATATAAAGAGTGAAAAAAAAAAATCCTTTTGGCTCAACATGGAAGAGACCTAAATGTCTCAACGCCTTACATTATCCTCCCATAGACAAATACTACATCAAATGAAACATCATGGGGGATCACATTATGCACATGCAATCATATAAAACATGAAAAAGAAAAAGACTAGTAAGGCACATGCATGTCAACCTAGAGTAGGTCATTTGCATCCCAATCTCCGTCAATATAAATAGAAGTTAGGAAACTAGCAAAAGGGACAAAGACAAGTGTTGAACTAGGAAAAGCACCATGTTCAACACTCTTTTTAGGAGATTTGTGATTTAAGTTCATAAAAGAGGAAAATAATGCACTTCATTCATTATGCACTTATTCATCAATTTTAGCAATCTCATTAGTGTCATCCAAGTTAATCACAATGGAATGTCGAATGATAATGTCCATTTGAAGGTTCTTGTTTATGTTGCAGTGAGGGTATAGGATCATGATGCATTGCTTTGGGTAAGCTCAAATTTTGATTTTATATGTTGTTCTTCTCTTCTTTAGTTTGTAACATACGAGAAATAGCATGAAATCTATGCCTATACTCTCTAGCATTTCAATTCCATTTCAATATATTATCAATTTTTGTTTGTGTAAGAGTTGGTTTGTCAATCATAGGTTCCTTCTCTTCCTTGGGAGGAATGGAAGAAACAACAGGAGGTTGTTCAACAATTTTCTCTTTAATTTTGTAAATTTGTTTTATTTTAGGAGGGACAATGGGATTAATTTTGTTATCTCGTGGTCTCTTGTAGGAAATGGTAGGAGGTTTTGGTATAGGTTGTTCTTGGATGTTTGGAAGGGATTTTGGTTCAATCATTTCTTCATCAAGTATAGGTGGTTCAGTAATCGATTGAGGCATGTTTCAAAGGGATAATTTTGCTATGTGCTTCACCTTAAACTTTTGATATGATTTAAAAAATAAGTCCTCATGAGGCTTAATAGGCTCCATAGTCTCCGGCCAAAATAAATCTAATGAAAAGTTCCCTTGGGCCAACGTGAGATTAAATCCACTATGATGCATAGTAAAGATATCATTTCCAAATGGAAAATTTAAACATTTATGTACAACCGAAGGGACAACATTCATGGAGCGAAGCCATGGATAACCTAACTTTACATGAAATTGGTTTGATTGCATGATGATGGTGAATGAGACATTTAATGTGTTCAGTCCAATTTTTAAAGGGAGATCTATCGAGCCAATCGTAGGACAAGAAAAAACCATTATGCATATTGATCTATGCTCTTGGTTTATTATATGCATCTTGATATAGTTCATGCACATATAAGAATTCTTTAGTGATCACACTCTCTCCATAGATGGGATCAATTAATATCCAATTAGTGGGATTATCATTGATTCGACCAACTATGTAGAGAGGACCATCCAGTGCTCATTTAAGTATGTTGTTTTGTGAGAAAGCAATAGCAAGAGGATTTTTAGTTGAGCCCTTATGAGGTCTAGCTTTGATAAATGCTACCATTTTTTTGATACGTAAGGTCAATATTATTATATTAATTAAAAATAAAGTACAAATGTCTGCGAAGCAGGAAAAGAACCACCATAGCCAAAAAAAACTACCACCTTCCCAAGCTACAATTACCACCACCATCAAAGCTAGAAACACACCAAAAGTACTAAAGAAATTCTAGAAAAAAGAGTAGGAATAGAAGACCAAAAAAAACTACTCTACAACTAGCCACTACCATTAGACAAGAAAATTAAAATCCTAACCACAAAGAAAAAAATAACTATCAACACCAACATTACAAAAACTTGTTTAACTTTGCAAATTACTCAAACTCAAATTTCCAACCTATAACATCAACTGCAACTAGACTAAAGAATTTCTTTAGAAATTCAATCATAGCCCCTACCAACATACGATGATGCATCAAACCTGGCCCATGCAAGTCTAGAAGGAAAGGGAAAATCTTTACCATGTCATCTTCATGAATTCGTTCCACATCATAAGGCCTAGGGAAACTTTTACCTTCAATTACCACACGCAGGGCTTCATCCACGCCTTTGACCAAATCTTCTCAGAACATTTTCACTAGAAAATTCTTTGCAACCACCTTTAGATTCCTCAAATCCAAATTGGAAGCTAGAAAATGTGAAGAGACATGCAGGTTATCACATCCATACTCCCCATTTAACAAATGGCCCGTGCCCAGAACCATCTTCACAACCGCTACCACCAATGGATCATTGTTTGATAGAATTCTTTTTAAATGCTGGTTTGTAATTACCCTAAATGCCACTTGTCTCACTGACGACTTCAAAGAAATTGACATGTCTGCTCCAAACCAAGCTAAGCCCAATACTGAAACCTCAACCACAAACTTTGAGCTCTTCGCCATTAACCCTTCTGTAGAAATAGCAAATGGCTTTGGAGAAAAAAAAATCCCACAGAAACCACACCCATAGGCTACAAAGAATGCATGCCAAAAAAGCCTTTGGCCATCAATAAATAAGAAACCTTTAACCACCATACCACCACCATTGAACAAAAATGGCACCTAGACTATCATTTGGGATGTCCTTGCAATAAGAATAAAATCCTTCCCCATTAATTTCACACCAAAAGAACTCATGAAAATAGGTGCCATATGTGTCCTTAATAACATGTCAAGAACCATCGACAAGACCTCGGCATGCCTTGAAAACATGTCGCCACCCCAACCCTTCAAACAACAACATAGAGCCATTGTGTCATCCAATGCCACCTCCCTCCGTCACCTTGGAGGGGATAAATGCTACCATTTTAATCTATTGTTCTTCATTGATATATTTTACATTTTCATCATTTGTGTCGACATTCAACACATCATTCTTTGTTTTACTAGCTTTGACAAATGAAATAGTGTGCTTCAACATGGGATTGGTAAAGATTTCTAAGGTTTGATTAGGAAGGGCTACAAACTTATTACCTTGATCATTCACACCTCAGATTTGAAGATGATTATTATCAATAAGGTCTTGCACAAGATGTTTAAGATGCTTATAGTATTTTGTACCATGTCCATTTTTTTGATGATAATGACAATAAGAGTTTCGTTGAAAGCCTTTTGGCAATGGTATATTAGGATCACACTCTTTAATATGAGGTAATGTAAGCATGTTCTTTTCAATAAGTTGCAACATGATAATATGAAGGGTATCAGGTAAAGGAGTGAACTCTCTATCCCTATCCCTAGAAGAATGTCTTTTTTATATCAGCCACTTGATCATTAGCTTATTGACTTTCCTGAGTGGAATTAATTTGTAAAAATCCCTTATTCTACTTCTTGAAAGGTTGATAACTAGTTTGAGTTGTGGATTCAAACTTTTCAAGATGACTAGGGGGATTTTTCACATCATAGCAACAAGTCATATTTTGATAGTCATGAAGGATTGTACATAATTGTGTAAAGGATGGAAATATCAACTAGAGCCATTGAAAAAGTAACCCTTCTACTTTTTCTGACTTGTTTGGGCCCTCCTTGTGATTTTGGCTTAATGTTTCCTTGATTTGATGTTGCAATGTGGATAACACATTTACATTAGGTCTTGGGACTTTGTGAACTAATGGAATTTTAATGATTCCCTGAAAAAGTGTTGTGAAATGTTGTAACACACTTTCACACTTTTATAGGGTTTTATCAAATAACTGAGCATAGTAAACATAATAAACATTAATATTTCATTATGTCCAGTGTTGTAAAGTGTTGTAACAAAATTTCACATTTCTCTAGGCTTTTCATTAATAATTGCATTTTCTTATGCTTTAATTGGCCCTATTTTGTACCCACAAGCCTCATTTATTGCATCTTTTTGAGGATAATCTTGACACCAATAAATAACCAATCATAATTCAAGTGTTTTAGGCTTGTGTGGCCTAGATTTAGTGATCTGGGACTCATTTGCCACCTTGGGCAAATGAGTCCCACCTAGATTTTTTGGTCCCATACATTATGTGTGATGGGACTCATTTTCCACCTTGGGTGAATTAGTCCCATGTGACCAAATTCAAATTTAAATCAAATTTTTGGTGGGATTTTATTCTCTTGGATATGATGTCAGCTTGTAGTGTTGTAATTTCAGGAATTCTTGCATAATTAAATATAAATACAAGGTTCTTTCAAACATTTTCACCTAAGAATTTTGTAAGAACATTCATAATAGCAAATTGAGTTCACAAGAGCATTCAAGCATTCAAGTGTCTTCAAGGAAAAATTATTCGTCGATTGTTGAAACAATCCAAGATCCATCATCATGTCAAGTATATCAAGTATAAAGCATGTTAGTGATCTAGTGTTGTGATGTAGCATTGAATATCCAATACCAAGAATTGTTCCATTCCTATTGTCAAAGATCAAGATCTACATCCTTCATGTCCATATGCTGAGTTGTAGATTTGTAAGACATCGTTTACAAGGCATCATTCAAGATTTAGGTGATTTGAAGACTTGAAGATCATTGAAGATTAGGTTACAAGATTTTTGGAGTTGTATCCCCATTTGTAAGGTCATAATCTTCACAAAAAGTCACTTACATTCATGAAAATCAGGGTTTTAGAACTGAACACCTTGAGAAACAGATTGAGCAGATTGAGAAGAGTGGATCTAGATTTTGAATTTCCAAAAAATCCAAGCTAGATTTATTCACCAAGTGTGGTGAATGAGACCCAATTTAGGAGTTTTTCAAAGATCTTTGCAGTTTTGGATACCCATTTGACCAAAACTTGATCCTATGTAGAGATCCAGATCTATGACTGATTCACCTAGAATGGTGAATGAGTCCCACTAGGCCAGAAAATCAAGTTTTTTAGGATTTCAGAGCTCCATTCCATCTCCAACAAGTTTCTAGGTGCACACTTTCTGTTTTACATTTTTTGTTTTGCTTTGTTTGCATTTTCAAGTCATTTAGTTCAATCTTGCATCAAACTAGGTTTTTCATTTCATCTTGAATGTTATTATCTTTTCCAAGTTTAAAATTGGTACTGAACCCCTCATTAAATCATCTTTAGCCCCTAGGACAACCCTATTTCAAGATTTCAATCTCCTTTGCATTGAGATCTCTAGTGTTATCCTTGAATGTAATCTCTTTGAAAGTGGGTGCAAATACATCAATAATCATTCCCCCATTTTCGTTGGTTCCATTTTGGTGAACTTGATTTGAATTGAACACGCAACGGAATCTAAAATACATTGACACTCATATTTCATTATGTGATTTTATTTCTTCTTGTGATGCATCCCTTTCTTGGTGGTGTCATTGGGCTTGATTCCTTGTAAGAGTGTGATATTTATTTGACTTGTCCTTTGTTGGAAACATTAGGCATAATGTTCCCTAAGAAGAGACCTTGCACGAACTAAGAAAAATCCCTTTGAACATTCCTTGCACTATTTTTCATTTACAATGTCTATGAGTTTCAAGCATACGAAGTCTTGCTTACCTCATGGAGCTCAAAGATCATTTTTGCGTGGTGCCTCGTCAAAGTTATTAGGAGGTATAACTTTGGTATGGTTTGAGTGGGAAGCCCAATCCAAGGCATGAATTTCCCCATAGCAACTTGTGTGTGTGTGTGTGAGTGCATACCATCCATGAGTGCATGTTTCTCACCTTTTTGGACTTCTCACCAGACGGACAATGAGGAGTTCCATTGCCTCAAAGTGAGTATGCATATTTTTTGGAAAAAGAACCTAGATTTGATCCACATCATGTTGGAAAAATGGTTGAAGCTTGATCCACCTTTTTATTTTCGTTTATTCTTGTTCTTCTTTCTTTGAGTTATTGACATTACATGATCGCATATCTTGTTTGGTTACACATATCATACAGCTTGTGTGTATACTTTTGTGATTATGTTAGTTTGACTTAGGATCTTGGATCTTGGAGGCTTAGTTACCTCCTTGATCTTTGTTATCCTATAAAATCCACATTAATACACTTGGACACCTCTTGAATGTCTACTTTAGTGTGAGTTTGAAGCAAGCTCATCCTCTCACTAAAGTGGGGGCTAAATGGAGTCACCAAAAAGTAACCCTTCTACTTTTCTTGACTTTTTTAGGCCCTCCTTGTGATTTTGGCTTAATGTTTCCTTGATTTGATGTTGCAATGTGGATAACACATTCACATTAGGTCTTGGGACATTGTGAACTAATGCAATTTTAATGGTTGCTTGCAAAATTGTTGTGAAGTATTGTAACACATTTTCACACTTTGCTAGGGTTTTATCAAATATCTAATCATAATAAACATAATCAAACTTAATCTTTCCTTATTTGGAGTGTTGTAAAGTGCTGTAACACACTTTCACATTTCTCTAGGCTTGTCATTAATAATTGGGTTTTGTTATGCTTTAATTGGCCCTATTTTACATCCACAAGCCTCATTTATTGCATCTTTTTGAGGATAATCTTGACACCAATTAGTAACCAATCATAACATAAGTGTTTCTAGCTTGTTTGGCCCAAATTTAGTGATCATATGGAACTCATTTTCCACCTTTGGCGAATGAGTCCCACTTGAATTTTTTGGTCCCAAACTTGTTTTTACACCTTTCTAAGCACTTTTCATTTTTTATCCCATACATTATGTGTGATGTGACTCATTTTCCACCTTGGGTGAATGAGTCCCATGTGACCAAAATTTAAAATTCAATCAAATTTTTGATAGGATTTTATTCTCCTAGATTTGATGTCAGCTTGTAGTGTTGTAATTTTAGGAATTCTTGCATAATTAAGTATAAATACAAGGTTCTTTCACTCATTTTCACCTAAGAATTTTGTAAGAGCTGTCATAATAGAAAATTGAGTTCACAAGAGCATTCAAGCATTTACAAGGGCATTCGAGTGTCTTCAAGGGTAGATTCTTCATCAATTGTTGTAGCAATCCAAGATCCATCATCATGTTAAGTATATCAAGCATCAAGCATGTTAGTGAGCTATTTTTGTGATGTAGTATTGAAGATCCAAGACCAAGCATTGTTCCATTCCTATTGTTAAAGATCAAGATCTACATCCTTCATGGCCATTTCATGTTGATTTGCAGATTTGTAAGACATAATTTACAAGGCATCATTTGAGATTTAGGTGCTTTGAAGACTTGAAGATCATTGAATATTAGGTTACATGCTTGCTAGAGTTTTATCCCCATTTGCAAGGTCATAATATTCACAAAAAGTCACTTGCATTCCCAAAAATTAGGGTTTTAGATCCAGACATCCAAAGAAATAGATTCAGTAGACCGAGAAGAGCAGATCCAAATTTGAATTTCCAGAAAGTTGAAGATAGAATCATTTTCCAAGAGTGGAAAATGAGTCCCATTGTAGGAGTTTTTCATAGATCTTTGTAGATTTGGATAACCATTTAGCTAAACCTTGATCCTGTGCAGAGATCCAGATCTAGGACTAATTCACCCAGAATGAAAAATGAGTCCCACTAGGCCAAAAAATTAGATTTTTCAGGATTTTAGAGCTCCATTCCATCTCCAACAAGTTTCCAGGTGCACACTTTCTGTTTTACAATTTTTTGTTCTGCTTTGTTTGCATTTTCAATTCATTTACTTCAATCTTGCATCAAACTAGGTTTTGCATTTCATCTTGCATGTCATTATCTTTTCCAAGTTTAAACTTGGTGGTGAACCCTCATTAAATCATCTTCAACCCCTAAGACAATCCTATTGCAATATTTCAATCTCCTTTGCATTGAGATTTCTAGTGTTATCCTTGAATGAAATCTCTTTGAAAGTGGGTGTGAATAAATCAATCATCATTCCCCCATTTTCATTGGCTCCATAAAAATTTCAAGTTTTCTTTGGAGTTTGTTTTGTAAATTGGAAATAAACATTTGTTGAAGATTAGCATCAGGAATCTTAATGTTTACTTGTGAATAAAGTGTTTGGTATCTTGCTATGAAATTAGTCACTTTCTCATCGTCCATTTTTTTGCATGTCATTAAATCAGCCAAGGCCATCTTGGGATCCATGTGAATATGGAAGTGGTTGTAAAAGGCATCAACAAGTTCATTAAATGAACCAATTGAATTATTTGGTAAAGATGACAACCACTGTAAAGTAGTATCCTTGAAGGACCTAGGGAATAGCTTAGCCAAGAGTTTATCTTCAAATATGAAATCACTACACAATGTTGTAAAAGAAGAAACATGGCTAGTAGGATCTCCTTTCCCACCATATTTCTCAAATTGAGGAAACTTCTATGGCTTGTGGAATTTGTGCTCTAAATATGTCCAAGGACAATAGATTGGTTTTAATGTATTGCAAAGGTTGACCGTTGTTTTTTTGTAAGGTTACAACTTGTTGTTGAAGTGATGTCATGGTTTGCAATAGTGAGTTAAGGAAAGGATCATTGTGATTGTAAGATTTAGGGGAATAAGGTCAAGTAGTGTATGTATGAAGAGGTCTAAGGAATTGTAAGTTGGTAAAGGTTGATGGCTGAGGAGATATTGTATTTGAATGCACAAAGTAGAAGGAATTCCTACGAGAATGCCTAAGGAAGTGTACACAGTGCTAGTGGGTATGATCTTTGTGGTTGGTTGGAAGGTTGTGGTAGGTTGAAAGGTTGTTGTAGGTTGAAGGGTTTTTGTAGGTTGAAGGTTTGTTGTAGGTTGAAGGTTTGTGGTGGGATGAGTATTAGTGTATGTAGGAATGGACATCGGTATTGTAGAAAATGGAATTGGAATTCCACCTTGGCTAAATGAGTACAAGTGGTTATAGTAGGGATGGTGTTGTTAAAATTAAGCATATTAGTTGTAGGAGGTGAAGTCATGGGAAATAAAGTATGCAAACTATGTCTTACAATAGCATTGCTGATAGGACACCAAGTTGTAAAGCTCATACAAGTGTTACGAACCTAGTGTGCAAACAAAAAATGGAAGGAGGCAATGCAATGACCTAGAATAAAATGCAATTTTTAGATTCTAAACAATGCACTTTACTGATTACACAATATAATTAACTGAAAATGAAATATTGTAAATGTAATTTTGAATCTTGAAAATGCACTAAATGAAGAAAATTAGGCTAGATGTAATGAATTTGATGAAACAAAAAATCATATAACTAAAATAGGAAAGTAACAGTAGAAAACAAAAGCCTAAAATAGAGATTTCAAATCCTCAAAAATGTAGATCAGGACCTATCAGGGACTCATGAATTCACTAGTAAGGGCGAATGGGTCCTAGATAAGAATTTTTGAAATGTGTTGACTGATTTCTAAGTGTTTTTCAATTCTTTTTAGATGCCAAAAATTTTAAGTCAAGCTTGATTAGGGAATCATTCACTAGTAAAGGTTAATGGGTCCTTGATTAGGGTTTTTTAAACTTTTTTTGAATGATTTTAAAGTTTTTTTCAATGTCTTTTAGTTCGAGGTCTGAGATAGTAACTTTCTATTTCAAATTTCTTGGAAATGCAATGTGAAAATGTAATAAAATGATGAATGCAAAGACCTAATTTGAAATGCAATGTTATTTTGATTTTCAAATGCAAATTTATGAGATATAAATGGTATGTTAAATAACTGAATTGTTTTTATATTTTTTAGATTTAGAGAATGCAAAAAAATGCAATTATAAACCCTAAATGAGATGCAAGTTTGAATGCAAAGTAAGAAGCCATAAATGAGATCTAATTCAATACAAATGAACACAAATGAATGTAAGATCTAACCTAGGATGAAAATAAATACTCCAAGACTAGAAAATTACAATATTCAATAGGTCAAGTTCACCAAAATGTTTAATAGAAAAAGTATCAAGGGGGGTGTTTTGTATCAAAATGAATTGATCAAAATGATGAACGCCTAAAATTTCTAATAAAAGGGAGGGTGCATGAAGTTGGGTAGCAATTTTGTGGCCACATTTGAATTTTTTTTTAAAAACTCATAGCGCGAGCGCGGTATAACGTGCTCGCGTTATAACGTGCTCACATTATTTTAAGTTAAAAACAAAGAAAAAAGTGAAATTATTTTCCTTGGAATACAAACCCAAAGGATTGGAGGGCATTCCCAATGAGGCTAGATAGCAAATTCTACAATTTTTCACATAATCACCATCAAGATTGCATCTGGTTCAATATCAACAAAATCGAAACATGGGTAATGTTAGGTTCTCTCTTAGCTATCCAACGATGTATTTTTTTTCATGACAATGTTAAGCCTTTCATCCATAATTTCTTTTGTTTGTATGTCTGTTTTTGCCAAAAAGAGTGTTTGGTTTTTTGTTATAAATTAACGTTCAGAAACTTCAAATAAATTACATTTTAGAAACTAGAATCCATTCTACAAATTTAAAAACCAATTATTTTCAAAATTTGTAGGGAGCATGACCAAAATTTTGCTTTTCAGGAAGTGCCCACTTAGAAAATTAGTAAAAAAAATATTCATTAAAAAATTATTAGAAAAATTGTGCATCAACTAGATATTGTTAGCTAAATCATAGATTTTAAAAATACTACAAAAAATTTCACCGTGCTAGGGTCGTACAAGAGTTGCTATGTTATGTTTTTCTGACAAAAACAACACCAATTTGTGTACATCCCTCTTTTGAACCCCTTAATCTCAACCATTTTCAAAATAAATTAGTAGTTTAGAAAGTAGACTCAGAGCACTTTGATCCTTGTTTTAGTTCCATCTCAAAATTTTGAGTGTAACTATCCCCAATTTCATGTCCAAGGTCAACATTTCCTGATTTCAAAAAAAAAGTGGCCACTTAAGCCCCCGTTTTTGGGAACCATCTTGGTGCACTTACCCAAAACATGAAATTATGTGCAAGTTATGATGCAAGTAATAATCATAAATCAATCCTAACAATTATAGCAACAATTATGGAAGTTTTGAGAGGCTAGAATGATGTTTACCTTACTGTAAGAAGGCTATTTTTAGGTCACAAAGGACTCATTCGCCTTTATTGGTGAATAGGCCCCTAGTAGGGTTTTTGAAACTAAGATTTAGGTTTTGTTCCTTGATGTCTACACTCTCAGATCCTTGATGATCAGCTCCTAAAATCCTAGAAAAAATTATGTAACCTTGTTTATGTGTTCTTGCAATGTGAATGACAATTTTGTAATTTGACAACTTTGGCAATTTTGCTCCAACCTTGTTCTCCACTTGATCTTTAACCTATAAATCTACAAACAAACATTCAAGAGGAGGAAAAAACTTGTTGATTGTTAGTGAATGGGGTTTTCCTAAGTCAAACCCATTTTAGGTAATTAAACCAAATGATGAAATAATGAAATTGAAGCATGAAACATGAAACAATAAAATGTTGATACCTTGGAAGTTGTCTTGGAATGTAAATATGAAAACTAACATGAAGTGGCCATGAAAAATGTAGATATTGATCTCCAATTAGATGTGAAATAATGCTTGCACTTAGATCCTCAATTCTACATTAATAATCAACATGCTTGAATGCACTATACCTTTGACATGATGATACGACCTTGAATTGCTGCAATAATAGTTCAATAATATGCCTTTGAAATACTCTATGTTGCTCTTGTGAATGTACTCTTGATTGCTTATAAGTCTTAGGATTGCTTGTTAGATTAAATTATGTGAATTAACCTTATATTTATACTAAATCTAAGAATTAACGCTGTCAAATAATTCAAGCTAACATCAGATATAGGATTGAAAATAATTAGAATCCCACCACAATTAAATTAAAAAAGGGGTTTCCTATGTGAGGAGGACCCATTCTCCACTAAAGGAAAATGGGTCCTAGCATAAATTTCTAGGACCATGCTTTGTGGGATGAAATAACATCAAAAACTCATTTCAAAAATTCCAAGAAAGGGGTGTCCTATATGGAGAGGACCCATTTGCCACTAAAGGAAAATAAGTACTAACACAATTTTCTAGGACCTCAAAATTTCCAAATTAAATTTCATGCAATATCATTATTGGGTGTTCAGATACATCCTTTAGAAAGTGTAATTAATAGGGCTTAAATTTTAATTAAAGGGGCCAATTAAGCTCAATTAACCACAAATAATTAATGAAACCAGGGGCTAGATAAGTATGAAAGTGTAATACAACACTTTACAACACCCAAACTGAGGCAATGTTAATTATATTTTAGTTAAAAGGGCCCTAGATTCAATGTGAATGTGTATAACACATTACAACACTAAATCAAGGCATAATTGGGTTAATTTTAGTATTAATTATTCCCAAATTAAGTGTGAAAAAGGGTTACTTTTTTTTACACGACAAATACATACAATTATGCATTACAGTGTTATCATTGAAGTCAATATTGTATCCTGGTACAAAGACTATGGTGCAAGTGAGTTCAAATGTCATGAGCATGGTTGGAGATTATTGTGAAATACAATTTTGTAAGAAGGTTTGATCTAGTGAAGAAAATTGTGATGAAAATTGACTAAGTGTTAATACCAGTGATTATGTGTACAAGGTATTTGGTAATTGGGTTCGCATTGGTTCATTATTGAATACTTTTCTTTGCGCTTCTAGTATATTTTTTTTGGATATTAGAGGAACTTAATTCTATAATTTTAACTTGTTTTTGTTTTTGGTTTTGGAGTTATGAGAAATAGAAGTTCGGATTGGTAGTTTCAGACATTTCCAGTTTAGTGTATATGAGTTGATGAGTTTTTGCTTCTTCATGGATTGGTTTTTGGATTTGAGGAGTTGTCGAAGGGTTGAACCAATGCACCTTTCTAAGAATATTACCAAGTTTGAAAAAACACATTTATCTTACTGGAGGAATGCAGAGCATTCCAATAGGCCTTCATCAACACTTTTCTCTATTAGAGCACGTATCAAAATTTTGTCACTTAAATAAATTTTATTGTACAAGGTATATTGAGATGAATTATTGTATATAACACATTAAAATCTTGACCATATTATCTTCTAAACCACCAGATAAAATATTTCTTTGCATAAGAATGTAGACAAAAATACCATGAATTTGTCTTAGAGTATACACTATGAAGGCCTTAGTAAAATTTTTGCAACATATCTCAATGTACGGTACACCAAAGAGGAATGATATGAATGTAGGCATGATAGAAACATATTGGAACAAGTGTATGTACCTTCGCATCACACTTAGACATCAAACCGATCACCATTATTCGAATACTACATTACTGATTGTATCAATAGATATCTCTGCACATCACCTAACTTAAAAATATTATATAAACTTCAACATACATACTTGACATCACTAACAACACATTTTTAGTAGGCATCGATAAAAATACTTATTTCCAATAATCTCCCCCTTTGTCATTCATGGAAACACTCATTTATCTACAAGAATTCTCTTCCCTTTTTACATCAAGGGAAAAGGGCATGATATCTTCTATTTGCAACAACCCAAAATTATACTAACTCCCCCTTATTGTATGATTTATTACAAAAATACACTCCCCCTAAGATGGAGATGCCCCAAAAACTGATGCTATGTACATAATATTTCCAAAAACTCAAAAAGACTCTATAATCCTTCGTAGGACTATACAAATACAAGATTGTCTTATCTAGACCTTTGCAACTTCTTTAGAAGGTAAAATATTCTTGTAAATTACCTTAATTTGTGCTTGAGTTGTAACCCAATTTTATTTTGCTAAGGTGAGGATATCTTTTTAGCTTTCAAGTTGCATGCATGAATCCTCAGCCTCATCCACATTGCTTGGAGTCTTCAATTTTTGATCAATCTTATTCGATTCAACTAATAATCCATATAACAAAGAATGTCTCAAGTTGCGTAGTTCCCTCAAATGACCAAACTATTTCTTGATTTGTGCTCTTTGGTTTGAAAGAAATACAAATTGGAATTGAAGATTTTCTATTTGATCTCTTATTGATCCATCCTTATCCTTTGACAAATTGTATGACTCAACCAATTGAGTAACTTGTGACTCAATGGAGTCAATTTGACTTTGATGCTCTTGGTGGAGCTGTGATATTTCAAACATAATTGATAAAGTGTAGTGAAATCATCAACACAATCCTTAAACATCTTCAGATTCTCTTATGATTTGTTGTGTGCATTGGCACATTGGTCAAATGTGTCTTCCATTATTTCTTCATTTATCTTCCTTGGGGCCTCTTGTTCTACCTTTTTCTCCATGTGAGATTAATGATCTTTAAAAAAATAAATTAAAAGTTTAAAATTTTGTTCCTAAGGCAAGGAAGCATCAATGTTTACCTTTGGAAAACCTTCCTAAATGATCTCCACAACATCATCAATCAATCTACTTTTATTTACATGTTCTTGTAGATTTTCCTTCCTTGTAGATGCATGCATAATGTCTCCAAGCTATAACTTATGGAGGCAAGAAATGTTTTATAAGCCAACTTGTCCCTCATGAGTGGGAATCTATAGAAGCTAGGGTGTTACCATACATTGAAACTACATATGCATTCCTAGTAGGTCCTTACATAAGAGTATAAAGGTGAATAAAACTAGCCCATGTCCATAGAAGCATCTTTCCTCTCAACTGTCTTCTCCTTTTCATTCTCTTTCCTTTGCTCATTCTTTCCTAAATTCCCTAGAGGAGTAATATTTTGGTTTTTTTCTAGAATTAGTGTTCTTTAGAGTTGGGAAACTCACTTCACCCTCATCTTGTTGGAAATATGAGTAGTTGTGTGTTATAATGATTTCAATAGTTCTAGGTTGATTCATTTATTCTTGTAAGTCTATGGAGATGCATTGATTAGTTGTATCATGTTGTCATTAGTAGTATCACTAATGTCAACCGCTAGTGTTTCTTTGATAAGCATGTGTTGGTGATGTTCAACCTCTTGTGTGGTTGAGATGTTGGAGGTGTGTTCCAGATGATGAGTTGAGTTTGTGGTGCTTTTTTTCCAAGTGCTTTTGAGAAAATTTGAAGAAAATGAAAAATAGTGTGACAAAGTGGTGTTTAGTTTTTTTTCTCCACATTTCTTCTTGGTTGAATATCTATCTGTGTAGTTCAAATATGTTGTTTAGAGGTGTTCAAAGGTGTTATATCTAGAATTTTTGGTACTGGATCTTTGTGACGAGAAAGTGGTGTTCAACAGTGTGTAAACTATGTATTCCAGTGTTGCCTAGGAGAAATGGTTTTTCTCCACATTTCTCTACAGTATGGTTTATGGTCTTGTGGATTTGAGGGTGTACTTATATTTCTCATATCTATATTTAGTTGAAGTTGTTTATGTTTTGGTTCCCTGCAAGTTTGGATTCAGGTGTTGCAATGTGTAGGAGGTTAACTAGTTGTGCAAGATGAGTATGTTCTTTTGTTGTAGGATGTTGTGAAAGAGTTGTTGGATTTTAGAGTGTTTATGGAATATTATAGATTGTGTTAAAGTGTTGTGTATGGTTTGTGAGTCATATTTAGATCAAATGAAGTGTGTACTTAATTGTTTAATGGTGCTAACATAGGTTCCACCAACCTTTGGTGTTTACACTAATTGCATATATGCTTCAGTTTTTGTGGAAGCATGGATTGGCATGCACGAGTGGATTTAGGTTTGAGTTAAGGTGTGGTGTGGTTTTTTTTCATTCCTTTTCATTGCAGGAATGTTTTGGTGCCAACTTAATTTGAATTTGCATAGTTAAGGTGAATAGCTAACCTTGTGAATTATTTTCAAGTTTGAGGATGGTATAAATAAGCATTGAATTGATGGAGGATTTTGAAGTGGTGTCTTGAGATGTGTAGTGTGAAAGTGAAAAATGTAGTGTGAGCTTTAATGCCTAAGACTATTGGAAGTAGTGAGAAGAAGGTGTCTACATTCTATACTGAGAGTGTGAATGTTCTAGTGAAGCAGTAGTGGATCTTTCTATTGCTTTAAGATGGATTTCTCATTGAAACATTCTTATTTCTTCTTAGTTCTAATCTACCGGTGAGAAATTAGTAGTGAGCCCTTCTTTTCTTTTGGGTAGTGAGCCCTTTCATAACAAGCCTATTATATTTGTTGTTATAATTACTTTATATTGTGAGCTAATCCTCACTATGGTTTTTTCCTTCTTGGGTTTTCTGCATAAATCTAGTGTTCTTATATGTTTGAATGTGTTTGCATTATTGTTTCTCATGTTTACATTTTGATAATGCATGATAAGGGTTTAAAGGTTGTTAAGATTTTAAGGACTAATGTACATCTAAATGTTAATGAGGGTTTTGATGTTTTAATGTACAATTGATTCGGCCCCCTCTCAGTTGTCTTGTGCATTCAACAAATCTCTTTCACATTGTGCACTAGTATTCACTGGAGGAGCAATTTCCTCATTTTTCTTATCATTTTTCTCTTTTATATTACCATTTGTCACATTTCCCTCAAAAACTGGAAGATCTATGTCTTGACTAGACACATTACGTATATCCTATAGGATGATGTCATCTAGAAAAAAATGATCCTTATAAGTCACCTTATCCTTCTTCATTTCTTCAAAGATCTTGGCTATATTTTCTTCTATCTATTTCTCTTCTTCTTTTTCTATCTCCATGCCAAAGACTGCTTGCATTTTATGCCTACTAGATGCACCTTCTTGTAATCTGCAGGTTCCTTGTACTTTTTCTTGATCACATATATTTTTCTCATTTGTATTTTCTAGATTGGGCACTTGTGGATCAACATCAACTTCACTATGCCATGCATTAATTATCTTCATTTTTCCATCTTTAGTCTCACTCTCAATCTTCTTTTTGACATATTCTTCCATGCTCATTAGTAGATCTATTCTTCTTTTAGTATAGAGCTCCTTGTCTTGTCTTTGGAAAATCTTTTTTTTTCTTCCTAGGAGACAAAGATCCCAAATTTTTCAATTTCTTGCTATTTAATTTCTTCGTCACCCTTGATCACTTCTTCTCTTCTTTGTCTTAGAGCCTCAACAAGGCTATCTAGAGATTTTTTAATAGTGTCACTAAAGGGAATATTCTGCATGAGTGTATATTCAATGAGAACCTTCTCAATTATATTTTTTCTTTTGAAGAGGAACTTGGATGTAGCTCCATAGTACTATCCAATAGGGTATACTCAACAATTCCATTTAGGATGGCCCAAAAATCAAGAGGTTTATGTGTAATCGGAGGGATTTTCTTAGCATCATCTTTTGCAATCTTCTTACCTTTCTTCTTTTGCAAGGAGATATCTTCTTCTTCAATCTCTTCAATATTACCTGATTCTTCCTCATTTTTCTTCTCTCTATTTTTATTTCATTTAGGCCTAGCATACCCAGATTTAGTGTCCTTTTCTAGAGGAGTTGTAGATGTAGCTTTCCTTTTGCTACAAGATATTTGTGTAGCCTCAAAGAGATATGATGCATATATATCAATAGGAGAGGTTCTACTAGGTCTCCTTAGACCTTGAATAGATTTTGGAGGAACATATTTGAATTTGGAAACATCCAAAAGGATGTCAAATGTAATATTTGAAGATGTACCCAATATCTTGTGAAGCACATCTTTATATTTTATCTTTTAATACCATTGAGAACCTATCTCCTTAATCACACTTTCCATTTTATTTTCACTGCATTCTTATCTCTCCTTCTGGTAAATTTCATCCATGATTTCTCTATATGTGCCAAATATTTTTACTTTGGGATCCTTAAGTTTTAATAACAAAATATCTATATAACCTTGTATAAATTAATGTTCAAATTCATAAGGCAACTCAAGGAACCATAAGGTTTTGGGCTCCACTACTTCCATGAAACAATGATCCTTATTCATTGTAAAAGTTACCTCATTCCCATACTTTCAAAAAAAAATAGAAGGTATCCTATATGTACTTTGTATCTTAGTTTGTGAGTTCTTGAAAAATATCCAATAGAAAGTAGTATATGCTTCCTTATTCTAAAAAAAATCATATGTTTTTATCTATATTGCTACTAGAGTGAATTTTTCCCAAATCTTACCCTTAAAACAAGGTAACTCATTTAAAATGAAGAAATTAAGACATATAATCAAGGAACCAAACCTAAAATTATAATAGGTCATTTTTCCTCTTCATGTTCTCCATTAGCTACTCTCTTAATAGCTCACATAGATTGAAGTTGGAACCTTCTTTTACCATTTGATGTGTGGTGTGAATTGTAGTGAAGATGGAAAACCCTTCTCTATTTGTGAACTAAATTTTATATGAAATCCCCATTGGTGCATGTCAAACATCAAGATCAATGATATCATTTTTTCATGAGTGTTATCTTATCAAATTTGGTAGTCGTGAGGTCCATAACCATTTTATTCTTTATAGCTTTTAGCACTAGGTTTGGTTTGGAGGCACAAAGACTAGTAACCACCCTAATTGAATTTGTTGTGACCATGTAGGGTTTTTCTATCCAAATGAAGTTCTCATGAATGTGACTCAAGATAATTCTTACCCATTCCTTGCATTTAAAGAAGTCTACACAGCCTTTCCAGATATCCAACCCTTTTACAACAACATTGGAATAATTTGACTTGTATACTCCATTTGCATTCAATAACTCATGCCTGACCACTTCAAAGGATAAAGTGTGGTCAATCTCTTTCAATTGGGAATGGATGTAGATCCTTATATCTTCACATTGTATAACTTTTGGAACTTTTAAAAATGTGCCATATTTATCCACTTCCATTGAATTGAATGGAAACTTCTTGTATTTGGGCCTAAGTTTTTGAACTGCATGGATCACCTGAGGGGTAGCCATTGAAATTTATTTAGAAATATTCACACACCATCGCCAGGGTTTTATAGAGATAGCTTGAAAACCTAGACAAACTTCCCTACTCCAAAAAAAAAAATCTCTTGATTGCAAATGTGAAAAAATGATCCAAATAACATATAAAAAGTATTTTACTCAAGCCCTAACTTTATGTCATAAATGCATTCATACATGTGGTCACCAAAAAGGTAACCCTTCTACTTTTTTTGACTCGTTTGGGTCCTCCTTGTGATTTTGGCTTAATCTTTGCATTGATCTAATGTTGTAATGTGGATAAGACATTCACATTAGGTCTTGGGCCCTTGTGAACTAAAAGGATTCAAATGGTACCTTACCTAAGGTTTGTGAAGTGTTGTAACACACTTTTATAGGGTCTTGTTAATGTATTTCAGCTAAATAGCCCCTTTTTATCATTTACCAAGCCTTATTTCAAAGTGTTGTAAAGTGTTGTAACACACTTTCACACTTTCCTAGGTTTGTCAGTAATAATTGGGCTTTATTATGGTTTAATTGGCCCCATTTTGCATCCACAGACCTTATTTATGTGTATTTTTTAGAATAATCCCAAAAAATATCATTTAAAGTATCAAAATACTAAACCCACCTTAAAAATCCTAAGGTGGGACTCATTCACCATTATGGCTGAATGAGTCCCCTTGAGAGGGACCCATTTTCCCAGGGTGGCAACTGAGTCCCCTTTAACTAAAAATTCAAATTTAATTCAAAATTCTGGTGGGTTTTTATTCTACAAGATCTAAGGTTGGCTTGTAGTGTTTTAATTTTAGAAATTATTGCATATTTGAGTATAAATACAATCTTCTTTCCCTTAATTCCATACCTATCAAGTTTGATCAAGCATTCAAGAGTTCACAAGAGAATTTGAGCATTCAAGGAATTTCAAGGGAAAATTATCAAGCAATCAAGATCATTTTTCAAGTGTCTTCCATCATGTCAAATATTTTATGCATCATGTTGTTTTAGAGCTAACATTTGTGATGTAGGATTGTGTGATTCAAGCAAGCATTGCATTAAAGATCTATCAACATCAAGCTAGATTCCAAGTCCTCATCCATTGGATCCAATACTTACATGTTTTCAAAATCTTATTGCTAGGGTTTGGTGTTTTGCAGCATCATTATTTGTTCATTCATCATTATCCATTCTATTTCATTTCATTTCAAGGGTTTAATTACCAACAAGGGGTTTGACCAAGGAAAACCTCTATTCACTTACCCCACAACATTTTTTTCTCTCTTTGGGTGTGATTTGTAGGTATGGATTGCATATTTTTCAAGGAGAAGGATTGGAAAAGTGGTCATCAAGTTTTCAAATCAATTCATAGTTGTCAAAGTTGTAAACAAGCCTTGGAGAAGGACTACAGGTTGAGTTTGGCAGTTTTGGATCTAGATATGTATTAGGAAGAGCAAAGTAGACAAAAACCTATAGAATCCACTTCAAAATTTCTAGAAAAGAAGTGGACTAATTCTCCACTATTGGTGAATGAGTCCTACTACCTAGGCCTAAACATGATTTTTACAGATCTGAGTACCCTTTTGGCTGAAACCTGCTCCGACACAGTTTTTTTGAAACTAGACCAATTTTCCCAACCTAGCATATGAGTCCCAATTAGGTTCAACACTATAATTTTTGGTGATCTAGGCCTCCATTCTACCTTCTTTAGTTTCCTAGGTGCACATTTCCAGTTTCATAGATTTCTATTACATTTTACTTGCATTCTTAGGTCATTTAGTATTAGTTTGCATATCACATTGTGTTTTCAAACATTTTGTATTTTCCAAGTTTACACTTGGTTGTAAACCCCTTTATTATCTCCATCATCTCCAAGGATTCCTTACATTTATATTTCTCACATCCTTCATTGGATTGAGATCTCTAAGGTGTCCTTGAGTGTGAATATCATGAAATTAGATCCCTTTCCTTGTATCCATCTTATGGACAAGGAACTAAAGCACCCATTTCCGGTGTCCACAATACATTGTTAGGTAAACCCTCTACTAGAATTATCTACATCAACAGACAAATGAAATGAATTTTAGAACACGTTCACAAACCATTCATTAGCTCCAAAACCTTTATCAAAATATTCATTCTTGCTCAATAGTTCTACACAATGAATAAATTGAGCCAACTAATATTTTATGCTGAAGTATTCAACAAATTTCCCCAAAAAAAGGGTATCCAAATGAAAAATACCCCATAGGTATTTTTTTATCTCATTTTTTCTTAGGATCCTTTGCAAAATGCACAAGAACGATATTATCCTTCTCCTCATTTTCCTTGCTTTTCTTTCCAAACCTTTTTGTTACCCTTCTTTTATTAATTTAGGGTTTCATCCTTCTTCAGTGGAAGCTTTCTCCTCCTTTCATTCTTCTTTAATTATATCATTTAAGTTTATAGATACACTAGTTATAAGAATTTTCCCTTTTTCAAAACCAAGACCAGATTTCTCTTAGATGACTTTTGAGAGATAAACAACTCATCAAGAATTTTAGAACCTCATGTTAGTTTTAGACCCTAGTCAATTTTCTCTTTTTCTTTTTCAAGTTCTTTTCTCAGAGTTACAATATCTTCTTCAAGCTTTTAACATTCAACACTTTTATCATTTAGCTTGGTATTGAAACAATAGTAAATCATCCCGCCTTATTCAACCTTAAATTTCAATTTAGAGATCAAAACTTTTGCCTCCTTGAATTTAATTTCATATCTATTTCCTCCTATTTGAGCTTTCAGTTTTCCAATTTCTTCATTTGATTCTTTAGCTTGTGCCTTCAATTTGGAAATTTTCTCTTTTTATTTTTCAATAATGCACTCATATTTGATAGTTATCATTCTTGTTTCATCTAGTTCTTGGGTATGTGTAGGATCATCATGGAAAAAACAAGCGCTTAAGTGGTGAAAAATTCAAAAAAATCAGAGTTAGGCAAATTGACCTAAAAATTTGAATAAGTTATCTATATTATTTTAAAAATATGTAACAATGGAATTTGTAGCAAATTGAATGTAGTTTCTAAAATAATAGGTTTATTTAAAAGAAATAAAAACCTATTTGGTGAAAATTTGAAATTTCAATGTAGTAGTACTTAAATTTTAGGGAAAAAATAAGAAGTTTTTGTCTGACTTCCCTAACCATAATAAAATGATAATATTTTTTTTAAGATTCTAGATATAAGTAGAGTAATCATGTCCCGATGTGATGCATATTTTTAAATTTTTTTTTTCCAAGTAAATAATTAATTATGAATTTTTTATTACAACTTTTCAAAAATATAAAAACTCGTATTTCTGACCACCTTAACTTGGTCAAAACTACATGATTTTTTTTTCTTTTAATCTTATAGTATGCAAAGCATAGAATGTGATGCATGTTTCAGATTCAAAAAATGTGATACCGTTTGAAAGCTATAGATGTTTTTCAATCAACCTATCAATTATGAATTTAGTCGTAATTGAAATAGAAAATGAATAATAATAATTTATTAAATTCAAAGTAAAGCATAATTTATATTGGTGGAAAGTTAAGAATCTCCTTTAAAAAATGTTTTCGTTTCATCAATTTTGGTTAAAAAAAAGTCATTAGCCACATACCCTACACATACCCATCATATCGCCACTTTTTGGCACATCATGATCCTGCACATACCCTCTTCAAGAGTAGACCAAAGTTATCCTACAAAATTAACTTTACAATCATCTGGATTGATGTCCCAGCCTCCAAGTTCCATTGCCTCTAGATCTAGTTCTAGAATAAACATATCATTGATTTTTGCTACTAACCCCATGTGTTCAAGAGAAGGATCAACCTCAATAGCTAATATTCTCAAAGGAACATTGCTTGGATGCCAATTGTTGAACACATAGTAGTGCGCAAAGTGGGAGGTGAATCATTATATATTAAAACTTAACTATTACCATTTGTAGATTAAACATCACATCACATTAACTGAAAGAAGAGAAGAAATGAAAACATGGGCCACACAAGGACATTGATATTTTTTACATGGAAAACCTAATGAGGGAAAAGCCATGGTGAGAGTTAACTCACAATATATGAAGCCCACTTCTTACAAAATTACAGTGTTGTTTAAGGATCATTGCCTAAGGACTTGTAGACTAAGGTACACAACCATAGGGCAAGATAAAAGGAATTGCTAAGACTCACTATCTCAAAGTAGGATACATGAAAATTATAATGAGAAATATGAACATGAGTTTCTTAATAAAGAAGCATCCAATATATGTTGATGATGTAGTCCCTTTTTTGTGCAATTATTCCATCATACAAAGTTCACCCACTTCCTCTTGAACATACTACTCAAATCCAACTCACCATTCATGATTCCCAACAAAAAATGATTTTCATATTTTATAAATATACTCCACAACAACTCAAAACCTTGATTAGGTCAGCTCCGAGATGACCTTTAGAAGAAACATATGATATCACACAATTTGGCTCTAAACATATACAATATGAAAATAAAATGAGTTGTGGATCAACAAATGGTATATCAGGACCAAAAAGAATCTCAACACATCCTCCAAAGCAAGATTCAATAATCAGGATCAATTACGGATGAAGGAGACAATCCTTTTGGCCCAAAAAAGAAAAAACCACCAAAGATGTTAACTATTCAACTTTGTACCACTAAGGAGAGACAAAAAAAATTATGTAGACCAAGATGAGAATAATGTAGACTATGCACAATATCTCTTCAACCTTCACCTAAAAAAATGATCATCATATGTTGGTGCAAGAAGAGAAATGTATTGAATTGATGAAAATAGAACATTCCAGATATACTGCAATAATTCAAAACATCAGATGTAGCATTGTTATACACCAAAACAATCGAGACTTGAAAGGATGAACCAATACACCTTTCTAAGTATATTCCCAAGTCTGAAAAACCATATTAATCTTATTAGAGGAATGCAAAGCATTCCAAGAGGCCATCATCAACACTTTTCTCTACCAAAGCATAAACCAAAACTCTGTCACTAATAACTTTCATTGTACAAGATGTAATGAAATGAATTATTGGATATAGCACCTTAACATCTCAACCATATTATCTTCTAAACTGCAAGACAAAATATTTCTTTGCGTAAGGATTCATACCAAAATACCATGATTTTGTATTAGAGTATATGCTACGAATTCCTTAGCCAAATTTTTATAACATATCTCCATGTGTGATACACCAAAATTGGAATGATATCAATGTAGGAATGATGGAAACATATTGGATCAAGTGTACCTACCTCCATATCACACTTAAACATCAAACTGATAACCATTGTTCAAATATTGCATTAATAATTGCATTAATAGATATCTTTGCACATCACCTAACTCTAGATTAATATACAAACTTCTAGATACATAGTTGACATCAATAAAAACACATCATGAGTTGATATCAATGAAAACAATTATTTCCAACACACCATGCATTGTTAATCTCAAATAATATAAAATTGATATGACATAAATTTTTTTGATGACATTAAATGATTTATTAAAAAATAGGCCTTAGAATTCTATTTTTCTTTTCTTGAAGGATATCTATGAAGTCAATATTGAGGAGCTTACAAAATCAATAAGTTAATGAGTTCTTCTAGGTCAAACCACTTAGTTGGTAAAATTCATGATTATGAGATTTATTGAAGGTAACATTTATAGACATGTAGATTTCCTATATATGATGATGCAAATTTTATTCATTTAATACCTGCGAATTTGGATGTAATTTCTCAATTAATTATAAAATTACAGTTGCATTATGGTAGAACATCCTCTATGTTTAAGTGTAATGTCCCCTTTTCCAAAAAATAGTACTTACTAAAAATAGTAAGTTTCCACTGTCTCAAAATAGTAAGTCAAGAAGGGTCATAGGGGACATTGAAAAAAAAATAAAAATATAATATTATTATTGTCCTGATCACATTCACATCATCTAGGAAAATAAATATTAAATTATAAATATTTATAAAATGTGGGTGGGACAAAGCTGGAAAGTGCAATTGTTATGAAAATTGGCTTTAATTGGGTGCATGACAATAATTGAATTTAGCAAGTCAAGTTTGGAGTGGAGTTATGATGAAGGAACACTTGGAAACAAGGGGTCTTTCTTGGAATTCAAGCATCCTAATTTTTGGGTATGTGATTTTGGAACACAAGTTTGGTTAGGAAAGTTTTTGATATATATTTGTTTTGTGTTGCATGTTTAGTGATTTTACTTTGGTAATTTTACAGGCTTATGTTGTTCTTCCTCAAAGGCTAAGAAGCCATTGAAGGAGTGATCATCTAGGCTGATAAACCAGGGAGATAGAGACTTGTAGGAAGTGTGTTTATAGGTCTCTAGAGGAAATTTCATCTAGAAGTTGTAGCAGTGTTGAAAGGCTTTAAAATTTATTCTTTATTTTGTGAAATAGTTTACTAGAATTGAGTAGTTTGGTGTGCTTAGTGTATATTTTATTTTTTAGTTTGTTTTTTTATTATATGTAGAAAATACATCTATATTAGAAGTATTTCATTAATGTAATTTTCTATCCAAAATTGATGTTTTAAGTTTGGGAGTTGTGTGGAGTTATTTGGGGTTTTAGTTGTGTTGGAGTGCAAGTTTTTGGTGTGGGTTTGTATTGATGTTGTTAATAGAATTTGAAATAGGTTTAAGAAGTTTATATATTTATTTTTCTATCCTGAGCATTGTATTAAGTGCTAGTGATTTTGTATGAATTCTACAGTTGCTTTGGTTGAAGTTTAAGCTATTGGTTTGTATTACAAATGGTGTAATTTGTAGCAAGATTGTGGTTACTATTTTCTATTATAAAAGTAAAAAAACTAATATTAAAAATCATGCTCTTTTTATAGCAAGGCTCCTCCATCTCATTTGAAAATCATTTAATAATAAAAATCAGTCTATTGGTGAAATTCCATTATACCTATTTTTTAAAATTTTTGGTGTTTGAGGAAATATTTATAGTAGATTTGAAAACTTATTTAAGAGGGGATATTGTGCTCTTTCCAACCTAAGGGTTTCAAAGATGCAGACCACTAAATTTAATTTATTTCCTAAAGATGGTTACTTTACATTCACTCACTCTTCCAACCCCATGGAAGAATTGGTTATGGATCCAATTGCTATGAGGGCTTCATATAATAGTATGGATGAGGGTTTTAGGAATTCAATTCTCTACAATGATTTATTAACTCACATGCAAGGTATGATGACACTGAATGGTTATAAATTACACTCGTGTTTGAGTGAGAAAAACCAAAAGGAGGAGATCCAAGATAATGAAGTAAAGGAAATGTCTCTACAAAAAGATGAAGAATCAGAGTTGAAGGTTGAAGGTAATGAATTTTTAATTGCAAAAGATATTTCAATATATGAAATCCCACAACAAGAATGTGTTCCCTTTGATGAATTTAATTAAAGATCAACATTTCTTGTTGATTATGAAGATAATTCAAAAGTTCTCAATATTGTCAAAGAGATATCCTTTCAAAATATTGAAGAGGAAACTATTTTTGTGCCAAAAGAGAATGTATCTAACATGTAAGATGATCAAAGAGGGTAACTTGTTCAAAGTGAAGAGTTTGACAAAAGGAAAAGGGTAATGACACTTGGTGATCAACTAATGGATTTACTGAGTAACATTTTGGTCAACTTGAACTCATGGGTTTTGGATCAAGAAAATAAAGTTTTTGAAGATTTCCCAATGAAGTTTATTTTGTAAAATGAGGATGAGAATTATACCTGGAGCAAAAGGTATGAAAATATTTCAAACTTGTCACTTTCTATGTTAGCACAAAATTATTTTCATATTGGAGAGCATGCAAAAGGAGGAGATCAATCTTTTAATGTTTAGAGTTATTTGTATAGAAGGATGTAAGATCCAAGTGATAAGATAAGACAAATAAAGGCTAATTTTTTTGATGGTTTGCATACCACATTGATAGAATCATTCCATGGAACAAGACTGCCAAATTCCATTTGTATTAGAAAGGCACAATGGAAGCATGTTGGTCTCTCCCTAGCTCTGAGCTTGCAAAAAAGGGCATGAATTCTTTGTTGGAAATGTAAGGTATTGAAAGGAATTTCATTTTTCACATTTGTTGCTTTGAACCTTTATGCAAATAAAAAATATTTTGACCAAAAGCAACATGTTATAAGGGAGATTAGAGTAAGAGATATAGTTTGTAAAGTTGGAAATGTGGATTCAATAGTATCGATTTGCAAATGAAATCCAAATGATGTTATGAGGATTAAACCTAATGGAAGATTTAATGTTGAAAAGGAGTTTCCAAAATTTCTCATCTCTATTGAAAAAAAGTCTATATGGGTTATCTTGCACTCTAATCATGTTGTGAAGGACCAATGTTACAGTTCATAGATCACTTTTTGGAGCCAAAACCCACAAATGAAAACAAGCTTATGAATGATTGCCTTATGGAGATAATCACTTTAGGAATCTTGATGTTCCATGTTCTTGGGTTAGAAAGTTGTTTTGTTTGAGAGAAAATGCTGTGGAAAATGAAAATAGAATGCACAACTTCCTTTATCCACACTAAAAGGGGAAATGAAGAGGGATCCAATTTCACAATGTTCACAATCAAGAACAAACCCTTGAGATTTCAATGCAAAGGAGATTGAAATATGTCAAAGGGGATTGTCCTAAAGGCTGGAAATTGATAAAAGAGATTAACTACTAATACAAAACTAAGAAAATGCAAGATGTTTGAAAAAATGCTGTGATATGCAAAATGAGCTAGAAATGCAAGTAAACTGTAACATAAACTCATGAAATTGAAAGTGTGCACTTGGAAATTGGAGAAGGATGGAATGGAGCTATGGAATCCTGAAGAATTCACTACTAATGCCAACTGGGACTGATATGCCAAGCTAGGCAACTTAGTCCTATTTTTTGTAAAAATTTGTTGGAACAGGTTTCAGACAAAAGGGTATTTAGAACCGCAGAAATCTCTATTTAGGCTTGGGAAGTGGGACTAATTCATCACTGATGGTGTATCAGTCCACTTCTGGTTTTCAAGAAATTGAAAAGTGGAATCTATATCCCTCAATTTGCATTTTTGCTCTTGACAGGTTTTTGGATCCGAAACTGGTAAATTTGACCTATAGGTGTTCTCCAGGCTTCTCCTAGGGTTTTGACAACTTTGAATGACTTTAACAATTTGTTGAAAATATTGCTCTTTGAAAAATTTGCAACTTAGACTTGCAAGACACATGTAAAGAGAGGGAAAAATTGTTGAGGGTTAGTGAATAGGGGTTTTCCTTGGTCAAACCCCTTGTTGGTAATTAAACCCTTGAAAATGTGAAGAGAGAATGATGAATGAACAAAAAAAATGCTACAACTCACCAAACCCTTGAAGTAGAATTTTAAAGATATGTAAGTAAAAGCTCCCATGGATGTAGACTTGAGGATGCTTGAAATTCTTAGAATGATTAAGTGATGGATTGACTAATTGATTGAGTGAATGGGGGGAATGAGAGGGAAAACCCTATATTTATACACAATTATGCAATAATTCCCAAAAATACCACATCACAGGCTGACCTTATATCTTAGAAAATAATATCCTACCATAAATTTGAAATAATTTTGATTTTTGTGCCAAAGGGGACTCATTCACCTCTAGTGGTGAATGGGTCCCACTTTGGCATTTTAAGTGGGTTTCAAAAATTAATTTATTTTAAATGATGTTTATCAAGATTATTTTCAAAAATATGCTTAAGGCCTATAAGTGTAAAATGGGGCCAATTAAAGCATAAGAAATATCCGAATTATTAATGACAAGCCTAGAAAAGTGTGAAATTTTGTTACAATACTTCACAACACTTTGAAATAAGGCTTGGTAAATGATAAAAAAGAGGTTAAACTTAGGTGAAATATAATAATAAGACCACATAAAAGTGTGAAAGTGTGTAACAACACTTTACAACACTTAAGTAAGGTATCAATTGAATTATTTTAGTTCACAAGTGACCAAGACCTAATGTGAATGTGTTATTCACATTATAACACTAAATCAAGGCACAATTAAGCCAAAATTATGAGGACCTAGCAAATGAGATAGAAAAAGTAGAAGGGTTAATTTTTCGGTGTCCACATTTAGCCCCCACTTCAATGAGAGGATGAATCTACTTCAAACTCACACTAAAGTAGACCAATGCACATCAAGAGGGGTTCCCATGAACCAATGCTAGCAAGATGGGAAAAAAGTGATCAAGAGGGTTGATCAAGCCCCTAGGAACAAGATCTCATGGCAGACCAACATAATCATAAAGGGAACACACACGATATCAAGAAAAATGACAAGGAACAAACATACAATGCCAAAGATGAAAGAGAGAAAAAGGAAAAGAAAAAGAAAGAATTGGATCAAGCTTCAACCAATTTTTCCAACATGATGTGGATCATATCTAGGCTGTTTTTCCAAAAAACAAATAATCACTCTAAGGCAACAAAACTCATGGTGAAAGTGATGTACAACATAGAGAAGAATGAAGGTACAAATAGAAGAATATCACAAAGAGAGAGAACATCAAACAAAAAATCATGAGGGATCACATTATGCACATGTAATCACAAAAAAAAAAAAGGAAATAAGAAGAAAATACAAAAGATTAGTAAGGAAAATGCCAGTCAACCGTCAAGCAAGTCATCCACCTCCCAATCATGTTCATGTTATTCAGAAGGCATATGGCTAGCTAAAGGGACAATATCAAGTGTTGAACTAGGAGATGTGCGAGGTTCATCACTCTGTATAGGATATTTCTCATTTAAGCTCATTGAAGAGGAAAATAACGTGTTTGTCAATTTTGGCAATCTCGTCATTGTCATCCAAATTAATCACAATAGGAGGATGAATGATAATGTCCAATGAAGAGTGTAACTCTTGTTGTGATTTTTGTATTGGATCATTCTTTTTGGTTGGGGAGGAGGGTCATCATGCATTTCTTTGGTCAAGTGTGGATTTTTATTTTATTTTCTTACCTCATCATGTAATTTGCGAGAAAGGGCACAACGTCTACATTTATGTTCTCTAGCACCTCTATTTCTTTTGGTTTTATTATCAAGTTCTATTTGTGAAGGAGCAGGTTGATCAACCATAGGTTGTGTTCCTTCCCTAAGGGGAGGAATAAAAGGAACCATAGGAGGTTGGTCATCCAATTTCTCCTTTTCCTTGTAAACTTGTTTTATTTGAGGAGGCATGACATAGTTGCTTTCATTGTCTCTTGGTCTTTTAGACAATGTAGGGGAAGTGTTTGGTGTTTGTTGATTTTGGTTGTTTGGTTCTTGTTCAGGTTGGAGCATGGCTTCATTTATGATGGGAGTGTCAAAGGTAGATGGGGAAATGTGTCAGAGAGACAATTCTACTATTTTCTATGCTTTGAATTTTTGGTAAGCTATGAAAAAGAAGTCTTTTTGTGGCATTATAGGTTCCATGGGCTCGAGCCAAAAGGCTTCTAAGGAAAATTTTCCTTTGGAAGACAAGGGGTTAAAGTTGCTATGGTGGATAGTGAATATTTCATTGTCAAATGGAAACTTTAAGCATTTGTGTATAACCGAAGGGATGACTTTCATTGAGTGTAGCCACATATGACCGAGCCTCAAATGAAATTAGTCTGACTGTGGGATGATGGAGAATATGACATCTGATGTAACTTTTGGTCCTATTTATAATGGAAGGGTGATCAATCCAATCGTAGGGCAAGAAAAACCATTATGCGTCTTGATCCATGCTTTTGGTTTATCATAGTCATCTTGATAAAGTTCATGTAATACTAAAAATTGCTCGGTGATCATTTTCTCTCCATAGGCAGGATCTATTAGTATCCCATTAGTGGGCTTGGCATAGATATGGTTGGCTATGTAGAGAGTACCATCAGGTAGATGTTTAATTATATCCTTAGAGGAGAAAGCAATATCAAGAGATCTCTTAGGTTGGCCCTTATGAGGGATAATGTATATAACACCTACCATTTCATCCATAGGATTAACATTGATATCATATAGGATAGTCATTATGTTCATCATTTGTATCAACATTCATCACATCATTCTGTGTAGTTTCAGTGGCTTTGAAAAATGGAATATTATGTTTGGGAATCCGATTTGTGAAAATTTGTAAGTTTTGGTTCAGAGGGGAAATGGACTTATTGCCTTGATCACTAACACTTGCAATGGATAAATGACCAGAATCAATGAGGTCTTGCACAAGATGTTTAAGATGCTTGCAATGTTCGGTGTCATGTCCATTTTGTTGGTGATAGTGGCAATAAGCATTTGATTTAAAGTTTGGAGGCAAAGGCTTAGTAGGATTGGGTGCTTTGATGGAAGGCAAGGTAATCATTTGTTGTTTTAAAAGTTGGGACATGGTATTATGAAGGGTGTTGGGTAAGGGTGTGAATTGTCTTTTTGGATCTCCATAACTAAATGACACCATGGTTTTAACAATTGCTATTTAGTTATGCACATTTTGAGTTGTTGGCTGAGAAATTTTAAATTGAAGGAACCCTTTATTTTGGTTTCTAAATGGTTGAGAATTTTTTTGGTTGATAGATTCAGATTTCTTAATTTGGCTAGAAGTGGACTTTGTATCTTGACTACTAATTGAATTTTGATAATCATAAAGGGAAGTACACAAGTGCATGAAGGATGATAATTTCATCATAGTTAGTTGTCCTGAAGTTTAGTTTTCAAGTTTTCTATAAACATCTTTTGAAGGTGTGGGTCAAGGATCTTGACATTGATTTGGGAGTAGAACGATTGATTACATGAGATAAAATTAGTTATCTTTTCTTCCTTGTTTTGCTTGCATCTCATCAAATCAACTGAGGTCTTCTTGGAAGTCATATGCACTTGCAAATGGTTTATAAATGCATCAAAAAGTTCATTAAATGAACAAATTGAATTGTTTGGTAAACAAGAAAACCATTACAAGGCAGTATCTTTTAAAGTCCTCGGGAACAATTTTGCTAATAGTTTATCATCAAGGAAAAAATCACTACATACAGCAGTGTACGCATTAACATGGTTTGAAGGATCTCCCTTCCCTCCACATTTCTCAAATATATCATCTCTACTCCTTGTGGCATCAGTGTTTGCAATATTTCTAAGGAAAATGGGTTGCTTCAAACATAATATGTGGCTGGGCCATGCTGATTTTGATTTATGGTGGAGGATTTTTTTTGCATGGATGAAACAATTTGTAAAATTTCTGTTATGAGAGGATCAATACAAGTGGTATGAGGTGGAAGTGAAAATGGTGATGGGATATATATATACTAGTAGAGCAAGTGAATGGAATGCTTATAGGTGGTAATATGGTAGAAGATAGAACATGCGATGCCACATTGGAACTAGGGATGCTAGATGGAATACCCATGGAAGGAACCACATTACTAACTTATTGCATTGTTTTTGTGATTTGAGGAGTGGTATAGGTAGGTATTGATGTTATTGTTGAGGGAGGAGGAATTTGAGTTCCTCCTTGGTTGGAAATATTGTTTGCTAGTGTAGGAGCACTAGATGTTGGAGGAAGATGTTTGCCAAAGATTTGAACTATGTTTTTCACAAGGTCAAGACCTTCACCAGTTTCAAGCATATGATGAATTTTTTCTATGGTAGGAATTGTAGTAGTGGAAATGTTTTCAAGAGTGACTTGGTTTATAGGTGGACTAAGCCCTCATAAATTTGAATGTTATTCTCTTGTGGGATATCATCAGTTCTTAGTTCAACATGCATGCTACCTGAAGGCAAAGAGTTGCTAAGGGTATTATCCATGCCTAGTGTACTAGTGTCAATTCTAGGAGTGGAAGCTCTAGATAACCCAAGATCCATAATGATTGCGTTATCACGAGATGACATGAGTTACTTCATCTCACTAAGGTATTAGCAATAGGACACCAAACACTCATGCAAAGGCTTCAAAATGTGGGGTGAATGCAAATGCAACGTAAAATAACAAGAATGAAATGCTAAAAATTGAAATTCTAGAAAGTAAAACAAAAATGCAGAAAAAAAAAAACTCAGAAATTGAACATTAAATGCTAGAAAATACAATGAAACATATGCAACTGGACTGATTCACCCAGGGTGGAAAATGAGTCTAGGTAGTGATTTTTTTGAAAATTTTGAAAATTTTGAAATTGGTTTTGATGCTTTTTACATTTTTTGATGCAAAGATGATATGGAAATGAAGAATTTTAGTAATTTTTAATGAGATGAAATGAAAAAATGCAAGCTATATGAGCTTTTCACTAATGCAAAATTTGAAACCCTAGAATGCAAATTAAACAATGCAAAATGCAATGCAATGTTAATGTAAGCTATTCCTAGGATGTAAATGCACTCCAAAGTAGAATTATGATGTTAAAAAGTTGGGTTCACCAAAATGTGGACAATGTAAATGGAATGCACAACTTCCTTTATCCACACTAAAAGGGGAAATGAAGGAAGAGGGATCCGATTTCATATTGTTCACACTCAAGAACAAACCCTTGAGATTTCAATGCAAAGGAGATTGAAATATATTAAAGGGGATTGTCCTCAAGGCTGGAAATTGATAAAATAGATTAACTACTAATGTAAAACTAAGAAAATGGAAGATGTTTGAAAACACACTGTGATATGAAAAATGACCTAGAAATGCAAGTAAACTTTAACATAAACTTATGAAATTGAAAGTGTGCATTTGGAAATTGAAGATGGAATGGAGCTCTAGAATCCTAAAGAATTCACGGTTGATTCCAACTGGGAGTCATACGCCAAGCTAGGTGACTGAGTCCTATTTTTTTGGAAAACTTTGCCAAAATAGGTTATAAAGAAAAGGGTATTCAAAACTACAAAAATATCTATTTAGGCCTAGGCAGTGGGACTAATTCACCACTGATGGCATATCGGTCCACTTCTAGATTTCAGGAAATTCAAAAGTGGAATTTGTAGCCCTCAGCCTACACTTCTACTCTTGATAAGTTTCTAGATCTGCAACTGGTAAATTCAACTTGTAGGTGTTCTCCAAGCTTCTCCTAGAGTTTTGGCAACTTTGAATGAATTTAACAATTTGTTGACAACTTTTCCAATCTTTCTCTTTGACAAATCTGCAATTGAGACCTGCAAGACATGTGCAAAGAGAGGGAAAAATTGTTGAGGGTTAGTGAATAGGGGTTTGCCTTGGTCAAACCCCTTGTTGGAAATTGAACCCTTGAAAATGGAATTAAATATGAAGAGAGAATGATGAATGAAAAAAAGCAATGCTACAACTCACCAAACCATTGAAGTAGAGTTTTGAAGACATACAAGTAAAAGCTCCAATGGATGTAGACTTGAGGATGCTTGAAATGCTTAGAATGCTTGAGTGATGGATTGATTAATTGATTGAATGAATGGGGGGGAATGAGAGGGAAAACCCTATATTTATACACAATTATGCAACAATTACCAAAAATACCACATCACAGGCTGACCTTAGATATTAGAAAATAATAACCCATTAGAAATTTGAAATAATTTTGATTTTTGTACCAAAGGGGACTCATTCACCCCTAGTGGTGAATGGGTCCCACTTAGGCATTTTAAGTGGGTTTCAGAAATTAGATATTTTAAATGATGTTTATTGGGATTATTTTCAAAAATACACTTAATTAAGGCCTGTAAGTGTAAAATGGGGTCAATTAAAGCATAAGAAAGGTCCAAATTATTAATGAAAAACCTAGAAAAGTGTGAAATTTTGTTACAATACTTTACAAAACTTTGAAATAAGGTTTGGTAAATGATAAAAAGAGGTTATTTAGGTAAAATATATTAATAAGACCCTAGAAAAGTGTGAAAGTGTGTTACAAAACTTTACAACACTTAAGTAAGTTACCACTTGAATTCTTTTAGTTCAGAAGGTCCCAAGACCTAATATGAATGTGTTATTCACATTACAACACTAAATCAAGGCACAGTTAAGCCAAAATTACGAGGACCCAAATGAGACAAAAAAAGTAGAAGGGTTACTTTTTCGGTGTCCACACATGCATAAAATTTTGGGTTGTGGTAAGCAATACAATCTTTATTTTGACTTTAAGATGTTTTTAAATCATGATAAAAGATTTTTTAGATATGTGCTACTAGGATCATATAAGGATTGGAAATTTTAGTATGATATTGATAATGAACACATCATTGTTTGTTCATATATTAAGTTGGGATAAAGATACTTGTTGATAGTGATTTTCAAAGAACACATAAATTTCAAGTTTATGCCTTGTAGTTTGACTCACCTATTAAAGGTGAACAATGAGATGATAATACAAGAAGTATGGAAGGGTGATGCAAAGGTAATAATATCATATCATGTGCTAAAAACTCCATATATTTCATGTGATTTTTCTCTTGAACAAGGAATTTTAGGAAAGAGAAATATTTGGTTTTTAATGCAAAGAGTCGATTTCAAGAAATTTGATGAAATGAAGTGGGATGATGCAAGAAGTTGGGTCCACAAAAAGCTCAAAAAGTGGAAGTGTTTTTGCTATTTTTTAGAAATTTTCACACTTGGAATGAAAAATTTGAGGCACTTACACATTGAAGCTTAGAAAAAGTCAATAATATGAAATTTAGCATTTTGAATCTAGTTTCCAAATATGTAATTTATTAAAATACCCAAATGATATAAATTAAATTTTGATAAGGATGTATAAAACCACTTTTTCAAAGTCCTTATTTTTTTTACCATACCATGCACATGTACAGACACCACTTTTTGACCCAAATAAAAGTATTTTGCTAATTTATTTTGGGGAATGAGAGCTAACAACATGAAGATTGATGAGATTTTTTTTTGTAATTTTTTTTAATATATATTTTTTTATTGGCCTTAATTGTTGTTTTTAAAAATCATGTACGAACAACATAATTGAACCTAAACTAAACATTTTTTAAATCTTTTTTTTCATTGTGTAGAGAATTGTATGAATATTGATGCCATATAATTTTTTTTCCAAGAAACTTAACCAAAAAAAAGTTATTAAAAAAAAATCCTGATATTTCAAGTTTACGGACTAGTTTGCTTAGAAATTAATTAAAAAATAACAAATATAATCTTATATTAATAAAAATTATATATTTGGAAACTAGAAATCATGTTCTCTAATGGGTTTTAATTTTATAGATTGATTCAGAAAAAAAGTCCATCAACCATATTTCCAAAGTTGGACATTCTTTTTCAATCTACCTTAGTTTTTTAGTTGCAGGTCAAAGGCTAAGGGTTAGGTTGCCAAGCCTTTGCCGAGCCTAAAACAGAGGCAGCATGTGGGTTGGGAATTCAAAATTTTAAAAATGCGTATGCATTTTAAAAAATGCATACACGTTACAAAACAAATATGCGTTCTTTATTTTCTTGATTATTTAAAAAATAAATACTTTTTAGAAACACGTAAGTGTTTTGTGTTACAAAATGCACATGTGTTTTAAAATGTGTATGCATTTGTGTCACAAAATGCACATGCATTTTAAAATGCGTATGTGTTTTGCGTTACCAAAAACATACGCGTTTTAAAATGCATACACATTTCTAAAAGGTATTTAATTTTTTAAAGAAATGACTTGTATGTGTTATAAAATGCGTACATGTTATATGACACATACACTTTTTTTAGTGCATACACATTTTTTAAGGCTCAGATACTCGAAGCATAACACATACACATGTTTTTAGTAACGCGTACATGTTTTCTATGGGATTTTTTTTTTTTTGGTCGAAACTTCCCCTCTTCGTGGACCAAACTTTTTCTTTTATTCAAGTTCAAAGTTTCAAAAGTGGGATTGCAAAGGATGATGGAGGATGACTTTTTCATTATGAATACTTCTTGGTATTTTTCTTCCTTCCATGAAGGAAATGGTATCTCCATCATGGTTTATTATTTTAATGATGTTTTGGCCACTAAAATTTTAAATGAAAATGTGAAGAAAGTCAAGTTTGTGCCAAAGGATTTCTAGAGGTTTATTATCTTCCAATCAAAAATGTTGTTGTTTATCTCTTGGGAATTTAGAGTTTCATGGAATGAATTTTTTGTTGTATTATTAATTTTATTCTATATTTTCAATCCTTTAGTCCAATCCAAGAGGTTGAGAATGTATACTCATAGATTGAGGTAATGTTTGGGTCTTTGATTATGTAGTTTAATGTTATATATCTTAGTAATATTAAGGAGAATGAAATATATTTTAAAAAATTGTATTGGATATGGTATTGATTGTAAAGGCTATTATAACCATCCCAATAACAACAAGAATCAGATCCATAAAATAATAAAATGTTTCAAAATTCCTAAATTCAAGTTGACAAATGACAGGGCACTTCTAGCTAGAAATCCAAGACACTATTTGTATTGCAGTGAGAGATTTCTTTGGAAGTGTCTCGAGGTGGAAGCTATCAATAATGCTAGTAAGTTCTCTAGCATGGTTGATCATGTCATAAAATTATTTTCTATTTTCATGTTGAAAATTATATATGAAGATTAGATTGTGTTTGTGGAAGGATTCAGAAAGTGCATAGTCTTCCATAAGATGGGCCTTTGTGTTGCAATATCAATATTCAGATTTTGGTGGTGTTTGGAATGTTGTTATGTGGTAAAATTTATTGTTATTCATATGTGCCATTATTGTTCCAAACCAAATCGTAAAACTATATCAAGCATCTTTCAAATGGAGGAATTATTGGTAGTAGTTTGTGATATATCTTACAGGAAGTGTCTCCATGATTCCAAGGTAATGAAGGAAATTGTTTCCAAGATTGGTATCCACTATTATGGAGGATTTATTTTTCTTTAACCATCATATAGGCTACATAGAACAAATTTATTCCTTTGATAATGGTTTCAAGAGATTCTTACATAGTTTTCTTCGTGACAATGCATATATGCAACTCTAGGAAGGAGTTGAGAGGAAAAGGTTATTGATTGCAAAAAAATAGAAAGAACACTATAAAACATTAGGTAATATGGAGTAAGAGGTTTCCAATTGAAATTCATATTGACAAATTATAGGGCACAATATTCTTTGGCAAGGAATACAACTCTTCAAAGGCACATGATCAAGGCTTAGTATGCATTTTGGCATGTTTTATCATTTTGATATGAGGATTATAGAGCGTTATGTTTGTAATTTCCCGAGGGAAAGAAAATTTTGTAAGGGAGGGCTTGTAATGTTCCTTTTCCCAAGAATAATACTTACTAAAAATAATGAGTTTCCACTGTCCCAAACTAGTAAGTCAAGAAGGTTCACAAGGGACATTGGGAAAAAATATATATTTAATATTTATATTATCTTGATCACATTTACATCACTTGGGAAAATAAATATTAGAATTATAAATATTTATAAAATGTTGGTGGGACCAAGTTGGAAAGTGCAATTATTATGGAAATTGGCTTTAATTGGGTTCATGACAATAATTGAATTTAGCAAGTCAAGTTTGGAGTGGAGTTATGATGAAGGCACAATTGGAAACAAGGGGTTTTTTTGGCATGCAAGCATCCTCATTTTTGGGCATGTGATATGGGTGCCCAAGTTTTATTGGGAAAGTTTTTTATATATATTTATTTTGTTTTGCATGTTCAGGGATTCTACTTTGGTAATTTTACAGGCTTATGTTGTTCTTGTTCAAAGGATAATAAACCATTGAATAAGTGATCTTCTAAGTTGATAAACCAAGGAGATAGAGACTTGTAGGCAGTGTATTTACAGGTCTCTAGAGGCAATTTCATCTAGAAATTGCAGTAGTGCTGAAAGGCTTTAAAGTTAATTATTTATTTTGTAAACTAGTTGGTTGGAGTTGAGTAGTTTTGTGTGCTTAGTGTATATTTTAGTTTTAAGTTTGTTTTTGTATTATATGCATAAAATTTATCTATATTAGAATCATTTCATTAATGCAATTTTCTATCCAGAATTGATGTTTTAAGCTCGAGAGTTGTGTGGAGTTATTTGGGGTTTTACTAGTGTGTTGGAGTGCAAGTTATTGGTGTGGGTTTGTATTGTTATTGCTAACAACATTTGAAGTAGATTTCAAAAGTTTATATATGTATTTTTCTATCCTTGGTGTTTTATTAAGTATTGGTGATTTTGTATGAATTTGCTATAGTTGCTTTGGTTGAAGTTTAAGCTATTGTTTTGTATTACGAATGGTGTAATTTGCAACAAGATTATGGTTGAAAATTTCTATTGTAAAAGGTAGAAAATTAATATTTAAAATTATGCTTTGTCTATAGCAAGATTCCTCAATCTCACTTGTAAATCATTTAGTAATAAAAAATAGAGTTTATTGGTGAAATTCCATTGTACCTACATTTTGAGTTTTGGTGTTTGAGAAAATATTTATGGTAGATTTAAAAATTTATTTAAGAGGGGATATTACATTAAGTGCACAATAAATACATTTAATTAAAATGGCATAGCATGTGCATGAAACAAGTGTTACGATACCTCATAATGGATAGTATATTTGGGTAGGAGATCATGAATTCAAATTTGATACCTTGAACATTTAGGGATGATTTCCACACTCCTTAAAATTATCCTAGATCACTCTTGTGAATTTTAGAACTCATTTGAGATGATAAAGTGCTAATTTTGAGGTAGGGAATGAATATCTAGGAGTTAATGTGAATAGAGGGGTGAAATGGAGATCAATTAAAACACATAAGCATGGGATTGTGGACCAATCCTAACACAAGAGCATGCTACTTGTTAATATATTTGTGTATTAATACATTATTATCATGATAGAAAAGTTATTAAATGGAAATAACAAGAATTTGTTTTTTGCATAATTCTAATCTAGGCTAATCATGTAACATGCATACACATAACCATAACACAACCTATGTTAAATAATTGAGTGTTGCCATCATATTATTTCTAAAATTAGGTGAAAAAATGTATGGAAAGTAAATAATAACTTAATGAATGTACTAGACTTAAGTCTATGACTAAAGGAGCACCACCTTTAAATATGATCTCTTTATTAGTGAAGTGCCTTGGATTTTATGCTATGTGTGGTGTCCAAGATCATGTTTGTTAGTCTAGGTCAAGTTCTAAAATTAAATTTTGTCCTCTATGTCCAAATTTGACCTTGTTTAGAGCAATCATTTGTTTGTCTATTCACCTAGTTCAACTTTGTTTCTTTTTCCTTTTTTTTTTAACATTTGAGGACATGTATTTAGAAATGTCTTCAAAGGGTTGTCCTTTTCGAACACTAAAAAATATGTTAAAATATTGAAGATAATAGGCAAGTTCCCTTAAATAATGTGTGCAGATTTTTTGCTCCTTTCAATGCACCAAATCCAAAAATTTCATTATTACCCACTCCTTTAATATTCTAGAGCAAGAGAGGAATTGTGAATTCTAGATGGATGCAAAATGAATGATACTAAATGCCTTTAAATACTAGCACATAGAATGACATTTTGCAAAGTGTGTACTTAGTTGACATAGGGTAGAGAAATATGTTGAATCTCAACTAGAATTTAAAATTGATGTTTGGTAAGGTAGGAGTCAAGATCACCACTATAGAGTCAACCCTACAATTGTGGAATTAACCTAGCTGGCTTATGAGTATATTTAGAGAGGTGTATGGATCAATGTAGCAAATGCAAGGATATGATGAAGGCATTAGAGTTTGTGCATATAAAGAGAAAGTGGAAGACTAAATTCATAAAAGTACACGTGTACATTAATGGATAAAAACTAGGAGAATAAGTATAACTTTGTACAAGATTGTGCCATTTAATGATACGTGCATGTATCAAGACACTTCTTCAAAATGAATACAAAACTAAATGAGAAATAACATAGATATACAAATTTTCATTACACATGAATCTACTTGTTTCACCATTATACATATCTAAATTAATATTCTTTACTGAGTCAGTTCTATTATTTTAAATAGATATTATTTTTTAATCTAACTATAATTAGCTAATTAATAATTATTTGGAATTACGAGAGGTCGAGCTACATTGTTGGTGGATAGGATGGCAGAAGAACCAAGGTAGCGTTTGAAATAAAACTGAAGAGTTGTTTTATTTGAGAAAGAAAATTCTTGTAAGTCTAAAGGTCCCATTAAATTATAGGGAATGGATAGCTCTAAACTCAAGAAGGTAGATAATGAACGCACTTCTTACCTACAAATTGCAAGAGAATATTTATTCTCTAATAAAGAGGATAATTTACTTTACAAAGAAATAATACTCAAGTCTGCTGAATGGGCTGATGTTCTCATCAGAAATCTAAAGAGGGAGAAGATGCACTGCGTCTACATTACATGAGGGAGAGTTTCCCAGATAGATCAATTCCATGATTTGCCATCAATGTTGATTCAATAGGATTTCAAAAGTTATGTAATCACTGGAAAGAGAAAGCCTGAGATTTATTAAGACATAATGTTCTCCAACAATTTTCCGCCCATAATCGGTCAGAGAATGACTTCAAACCATAATTTTAAGTTTAATGCCAGTGATATTAGAAGCAGGCGGCCGTAGTAGCTTGGATACATGTTTCACAGTACAATATAAAAGAGAGAATACAAATATCTTAATGAACAGCTGGGCAAGTAAATCCAGCAGGAGGAGTCATTCCACACTGAACAAAAAGTTCAAGAGCGAGGGGAAGGATGATGTTCAGGTTGAGGAGCTTAGCCCGAATTGTTGTACACAAACACAGGGCTGCCTCTAGTTCTGCAATGCCTTACAAAAGGGGGCAGCACTTGTTCACAACAGGGTCACCAACGCCTACGTGCACCAACCCTCCAAGCAAATCAACACACGCTCCCAGTTTCAATGCATCTACAGGGCAGCTTCCACTCCCCGGTGTGCTGCTTCCAGGTTTACCAGGCATACTGTGACCAGGAACTTTAGGAATATAAGTATATGCCACAACAGGGGCCATGGTGGTAGCTAAACCAATCATAACTATCATCCATACTGATGCAAACTTTGTCATCTTCATCTTGCTTTAAATTTCAAAATTGCAATGAGCTATCTAAAATCCAGATATGAGGCTGCTTGGAATTTGAAGTTGAGATAGGGTCTGATTTATAGGCCAATTGGGTGAAACTACGCTGGCTTACAGTTTTAGTTCTGCACGTGAAATGGTAGCTGGCCATAGTCTACTGTGCACAATTTTATTTTAATAAATGTAATACAAGAGATAAGAGGTCAATAAGCATAACAAAATCCTAGATGTTCACCGAAATTGGTAGACTTTTGTCAGAATCTTCCACATGGCCTACTGGTGGCAACGTCGCTAAGATCCAAACTCCGAGCAGGTAAATCAAATCTATATGATAATGGAGATTCAGAAACGAGTCAAAGATTTAATGATTTATATCAAAAGCGGGAATAAGAAAGTTTGCTATAAAGAACTTCTTGAAACAGGTTAAATATAGTTTATATATGAATCCGTGTATTGTCATAGTTTTATGTTTTTTTCGTAAAACACTCTGCTAATGAGTTGGAAAATGGTGACGGTGCATGTCTCAAGCAGACATGAAAGTCTGGCGGCACATTAGAATCGATACGTCAATCAACATGTCGATCACATGGGCACGTAGAAGTTGTCTTCGCTTCTATCCAATTCACAAGTGGCAACTTTGTTTATCATATATGTGATCTTTCTGTGTGTCACATGAGAGGGGCTTGGCTCAAAATAATTGATGAATGGATGCCGTCCATCCATTTCAAACAAGTGGGTATAAATCTGCAGGGTTCGTTTCATTAGTTATTTGGTACACTTAGTGAACGTACGTTAGAATGCAAATGCCGTTTTCTAGGAAATCAATCAAGGGAGGTAAGCACTATCGTAAAATATTATTTTTATTTATGAAATATGTGTTCTCTGACCATCTTTTTAATCCATTTTCACCTCAATTTAGTATTATCCATCCTCCGTACGTGATGATGCAATAGACCACCTGTAACACTAAGATCACACCACCTCTATATGTAGTTATTTGAGGCAGTCAATGATATTAGTTCTCCTACTATCCGACACTTGGAAGCAACTGCACGTTTTTGTGGTCTAAGCTGCCTTATCAGTTTTTGCAGGTGTTTGTAATCAAATTTTACGCTGATCCCTATGGCTGCAAGTTACAATAACACACTCACATGCAGACATTTTTTCCTGAATACAGGAAATAAAAAACCACCGACTAGCACAAGTGACCAAGTGAATAACTCACAGGCATTGAACCCCGAATCACCCATGAAAGAAGGTTAACACATTCTTAATAACATTCCTTCCATATTAACAAATAACTAGGGGAAACTTAAACCTCCATTAATTTACAGCATTCAAGTTCGGTTTCCTAAATGTTTATAGACTGACACGTAACCCAATGTCTCCTCCTTGTGGAATTTCACCTCTTGAAATATACCCAACTTCCTCCTTCACTTTCATGTCAGGGTATAATAGAATCCTCTTGAAATGGAAGCCCACTCTAAAGCTTCGTCTTTTGTCTTTTCGCGGCAAAACTCTCTTTTCTTTTTTCATCACATGAAGACAATGAAATCGGTTTGAATAGTGGTCATCTATTGAAACTCCCTTTGTTTTATGATATTGGCTTTCTCCTATGCAACATTTTAGCAACTTTTTACATCCTTACATCAACTCCCATGATGAATAGGAGACAATCTTATTATTTTTTTCCATCTCCTTTATCTAATGCCACACAATCTCTTGGTTATCAAATCTTTTATACATTATCATGTCGACATCCCTTATATTTATATGCAACTCCCTCTTTTGTCCTTTCAGCATTCTTCTCATTCTACCAGCTAGATGTTACACTTCTCCTATTCACAAAAAATAACATTTTCATAAATAAATCCCACCTTTATCTTAACCCCAAATCTAGGTACCTTAAAGTCCATCTTCAAATATCAATGAAATTCATTCTTAACTGATCACCTAACATCACATACTTTCCCTAGTTGATGTTAAGTAGTTTGTGGGTAAGAAAAGTGACCCCAAACTAGAGGGTGGTAGGAAATTTTAAACTCTTGAATTGCAAGTTTTATAAAAAAATGTACATATTGTTGGCATACAAAGAAGCAATGTCATTGCCATCAAACTCTAGGGGTAGCAAAAATTTAAGCAACACAAAAACCATCAAAACCATGCTTTTGCAACTTGTCAATTGTGTGGTTTCAAGTAAACATCTAGAGAAACTTCCATATATTCATTTATATTTATGCATCTTTAACACAAGCTATTCGTTTTCTTCATCATCTTTCCTAATGAGTAACTAAACCTCTTTCATATATCTAGCATACTGAACCATATATTTTTTGGGCGTGAGGATTATAGACTACTCTTGCACTTTTAGAATGTTTCACCTAAAAGGAGAGAGATAAACCTCACAAAAAACCAATGTGGTTCACTCAAATTAAGATGTGTATGATGTTATTTAGACTAAATGAGATGATCTAAATGTAACTAAGCTAAATAATTAATTGATTATGAATGCAAAACCTAAGAAATATACAATGTTTGAAAACATAATGTGATATGCAAACATGAACTAAACATGAACAAATGCAAAACATAAAAGAAGAAGGCTAAATCAGAATGCATCTGGGAAGAGAGTGGAGAATCTCGAGTGTCCTTAATGCTGGCAGAGATCACTGAAAAATCACCAGTGGGACTCATTCGCCACTGATGATGAATCAGTCCCGCTTCTGGTGAAAACTTCTGGAAATTGGTTTCTGAGTGTCGGGATCCAGAATATGATAAAATATAAATTTTCAATCTTAAGGTGGGACTCATTCACCACTGATGGTGAATCAATCCTCTCCCAAAATTATGTGAAATTAGGGACCAATTATGTAGCACCAGATCTGAGGTTGTTTGCTTGTTGGGTTGATGGAGTCAAATATACAAAAAATAGACTATAGTTTGTCTCCAAGCTTGAAATAGGTTGTAGTTGACTTGAAACACTTTTTTGACTTGTTGACCACCTTTCAACATGTAATTTCTTGATAAATCTACATACAGAAGTCCGCAAACACATGCAAAAAGGGAAAAATGGTTAAGGGTTAGGTTATAGGGATTATCCTTGGTCAAATTCCACTTTGGTAATCAAACCCTTAATGAAGAAATGGAATGAAATGAATAAGGAAACATAAATAAACAACATGCAAATGTCCTAAACCCACCAACCTTGTTGAAGAAATATGAAGATATATCAATGGCTGCTACAAGATACTTGATTAATGCTTGATTAAATAATGCAAAGTTCTTGAATACTTGAATGAATGATTGAATAAGTGAACTTGATGAATGGGGATTAAAATGGATGCAAAAAAACTTATTTATACACACCCGTGCCTTAGTAACCCAAAGATACCTCATCATAGGCCAACATATGGTGATTTTAAATAAAAACCTAAAAGAAAAATTTAAATATTTTGAATTTGGAGCTAAGAGGGACTCATTCACCACCCATGGAGAATGGGCCCCACCTTAGACTTGAAAGTGGGTGTCAGGAATTATTTTACATTTAAGGTTGTTTATCAGGTTTACATTAAAAAACACACTTAATTAAGCCTTATAAGGGCATAAAGGGGTCAAATAAAGCATAAGAAAGGTGTAAATCATGAAATTAAGCCTAGAAAAGCGTGAAATCTTGTTACGAGACATTATGTAACACTTCAAAATAGGTCTTGAGAAGTGATGAAAAGGTGATTTTTAGGTGAATTGTAATTAAAGGAGTCTAGAAAAGTGTAGAAATGTTTTACAACACCTCACAACACCTTCACAAGATGCCACAATTTGAATTTTAAGGACTTAATATGAATGTTCATTGGAACATTAAATTAGAACAAAATGGACCAAGCATCTTGAAGAAAGGCCTAAAAGACCATGAAAATGCCAAGGGGCCATTTTTCTACAACACATTTAGCCCCCACTTTAGTGAGAGAATGAACTTGCTTCAAAATCTCACTAAAGTAGCCATGCATATCAAGAAGAATTCAAATGCACTTAGGTTAGCAAGATGGAATGTCAATGATTAAGAAGGATGATCAAGCCCCTAGGATGAAGATCCCATGTCAAACTAAACATAAGAACAAAGTAATGCAAGTGAAAGGGAAATTGGATTAAGCTTTGAGCATCTGTCCAACTAGTAGTGGATTAGATCGAGGCTGTTTGTGAAAAAAAAGAGAATGTGTACTCACTTTGGGGCAAAAAATCATGGCAGTACGTCAGGTGAGAAAACCCAAAAGGTAAGATACATACACTAGTTGGTATGAACTCACAAACACAAAGGTGGCTATGGGGAAAGTCATGCCGCTGAATGGGCTTCCTGTTCAACCATATTAAAGTTATACCTCTTGATAACTTTAACAAGGAACCACAAGAGAACATGTCGGTTCGTGCTTCATGAGACAAGAAAAGCTTCATATTCTTAGAACTCATGAAAAAAGAACAAGGTACCATAGGCATGCAAGTTGCATTATGCAAGGTGGCAAAAAATGTAAAATGTAAAAGATGTTCAAAGGAGTCTTGTTAAGTTCATGCAATGTCTGTCACTTAGGGAACATTATGTCTAATGTCTCCAAGAGAGGACTAATCAAAGAATATTATATTCACAACTTAGGGGATGTAGTGCATCACATCAGACCACTAAGAGGAATGTAATATGCTAAGATAGATCACACTTATGAAGGACATCACACCCAATGTCATTCACAAAGTGACAAACACACCATATAAAGTAACAAGGCTACACTAAGAACCAATAAACACAAATGAAATCATGGCAATGTATGCCTCCCAATTTACAGGAATTTCTACACACCGTTCTGAGCAATTACTTTAAAGTAGTAAAGGAAAAAAATGCAAAAAGAAAACAAGACATGAGAGCCAACTCGGAAAGCTCTATGCTAGGTCATATGTTTCTAAGTTAGACTGCATTATGTGAATGAAAAATAGAACAAAAGAAAAGGAGGGTTGTCCCCTAGAAATGAACACACCAAACACATAAGGGATCTATGGATTTGGGGTCAGTATGTTCGTTGCTATAGTTTTTTTTATGAAAGAGCTCAGAACTGTCATCATTTCCCAAGGCACATAGAACTAGAAGAATGACACAAAGAGAGCAAAAATAAAAGAAAAACAAAGTCCGTTTTGGGTCAACATGGAAGAGACATTATGGTATCAACACTTTGCATTGTCCCCAAAAGGAAAACACAAGTGAAAAAAAAATGAAAAGGCGAAAAGAAAAAGATTTTGGGTCAACATGAAGGAGACATTTCAGTCTCAATTCCTTGTATCATCCCCTAAAGGAAAACACAAGAAAAGACAAAGTTAAAGGAAAAGAGACCGATTGGGTCAACATGGAAGAGACATAGGGCATCTCTACATTTTGCGTCATCCCCAAATGGAAAACACAAAACAAAAGGAACAAAAGAAAAGGACCTTTTGGGTCAACATGGAAGAGACATAGGGCATCTCTATGCTTTGCAGCATCCCCAAAAGGAAAACAAAAAATAAAAGGAACAAAAGAAAAGAATCTTTTGGGTCAACATGGAAGAGACATAGGGCATCTTTATGCTTTGCGTCATCCCAAAAAGGAGAACATAAAACAAAAAGGAAAAAGGAAATGCATGGCATATAGAAGAATAGAGGTACAAATAGAAGTGTACAAAGAGAGAGAACATCAAACACATGTTATAGGGGAACACAATAAGCACGTAAGAGAAAGGAAAATGAATATAAAAGGCTAACTTAAGGAAAATGCAAGTCAACCATTAATGAAGTTATTTTCTTCTCAATCTTAAGTAGTATAAATTTGGAAGGTAAATAACGTAGTTAAGGGATAATAATAGATGCATTACTAGGATAAGTCTAGCAACTTCTTGCCCCCCACCGGAAGTGAGGCAAGAATGAGCCAAGAAAGGTGATGAGAGGGATCATGAAATAGTGAGAATGAAAAATTCTACAACTATGGCATGATAAAAGGATTTTGTTTTAAGGGATGACAAGAAATCAGACAATATTGGTGAAGTGATACTTGTTCAATATGTCATTCAATGTCTAACATTCTTCAGTTCAATGCCCAAGAACACAATAATATTTTCAATATGGTATGTTAGAATCTTTAGGAAAGATGACCAACCTATTCATAGGTGGTAAGAGTATAAGGCCTTTGTTTAAAAGTAGTTGAAGTCTCCTTTCACATTCAGGTGGAGGATCAGTAGGAAACTTTAGTTTTTTCAATTTCTAAGGCCATTTTTGTTTGTTAGATTCTACTTTCTCATGAATGGAAGGAGGAGGAGGACCCATGGGGATCCTAGCATCCTTGTCATGAGAATCAGGTAATGGTTGTTCACGTGGAAGGAGAATGTTCAAGTTAGGAGGAGAATCAAAGATCACTGTACCATCATCTCGAAGTCTCCAATATTCAAAAGGAGGGTTATTAGTATGAGGAAGATCTTGATATCCTAATCCTACTGTGTTTTCTTCTGTTGGTTTTTGTTCAAGAAGTTGGTGAATGCTATGTTCATGTGTTGTGTCACAACCTTGTTTTCTTAGGATAGTAAAGCCTTTTCCATATGTTTCTTTAAGGTTAATGGGAGTGTTTGTGAATTTGTGATCATAAAATGGTTGAGGATGTGTTTGTTGAGTGGAACTAGGTCCACTTGATGGAGGGATCTTAGGTCCTACTTGAGTTGCGGGATTTAGGTATCCAAAGTGATCATAAGGTGCAATAGTAGGAAGATTTGGTGGGTTCATGGATGGAAAAAAGGCTGCATTGGCTTCAAGGTTATCAAGACATTTGTTGAAGAACTTGTTCATGCTATCATCATCTTCTCCAATCATGTCTACATCATGAGGAGGACAATCATGAGGAGTTGAAGGAGCATGAGGAAGCTCAAGGTCATTAGGGTTACAACCAAAGGCACAATTGGACATGTCTACCAAGGATTTTAATGAGTTCCAAAACTTATTAAAAGAAAATTCCATGATGAAAATGAATGCAAGTAAACTAAGATGCAAGAAATAGTAGAAAATAGAGATTCTGGAAAGAAAAACAAAAAGCAACTACAGAAAATTGTAATATAGGAAATACCCAGAAAATGCTTGAAAATGTAGTATGAAATGTGCAAGTGGATTGATTCACCCAAGGTGGAAAATGAGTCCAAGTATGATATTTTTTTGTGCTTTTCATAAAATTAAAAGTGATTTTAATTCTTTTTAGATGCAAATTGAGGATGCAAATGTAGATTTTTCAGTTTTTCAATGATATGATATCCAAAAATGAAGTCTAAATGAGTCTTTCACTAATGCAAATTGAGAAACCCTAGGATGCAAAAAAAAAAAAAAACCTAATTGAATGTTGATGCAAATGAAACCTAGGATACAATATGCAATTTCACCAAAATGAACCATAGATTTTTGGGCATGAGGCTCATAGACTATCTTGCACTGTTAGGATGTTTCACTTAAAAGGAGAGAGATAAACCTCACAAAAAATCAATGTGGTTCACTCAAATTAAGATGTGTATGATGTTATTTAGACTAAATGAGATGATATAAATGTAACTAACCTAAGTAATTGACTGATTATGAATGAAAAACCTAAGAAATATGCAATGTTTGAAAACATAATGTGATATGCAAACATGAACTAAACATGAACAAATGCAAAAGAAAAAAGAGAAAGGCTAAATCAGAGTCCACCTAGGTAGAGAATGGAGAATCTCGAGTGTCATGAATGTTGGCAGAGATCACTAAAAAATAACTAGTGGGATTCATTCACCACTGATGGCGAATTAGTCCCGGTTCTGATGAAAACTTTAGGAAATTGGTTTTTGAGTGTCGGGGTTGAGAATCTAAAAAAATATAGATTTTCAGTCTTAAGGTGGGACTCATTCATCATTGATGGAAAATCAATCCTCTCCCAAAATTCTATGAAATTAGGGACTAATTCTGTAGCTCCGGATCTGAGGTTGTCTTCTTGTCGGGTTGACGGAGTCAAATTTACAGAAAATGTACTATAGGTTGTGTCCAAGCTTGAAATAGGTTGTAGTTGACTTGAAACACTTTGTTGATTTGTTGACCACCTTTCAACATGCAATTGCTTGATAAATCTGCATACACAAGTCTACAAACACACATGCAAAAGGGGAAAAATGGTTAAGGGTTAGGTTATAGGGATTTTCCTTGGTCAAATCCCATTTTGGTAATCAAACCCTTAATGAAGAAATGAAATGAAATGAACAAGGAAATATGAATATACAATAGGAAAATGTCTTAAACTCGCCAAACTTGTTGAATAAATCTGAAGATAGATCAATGGTTGCTCTAGGATACTTGATTAATGCTTGATTAAATGATACAAAGTGCTTGAATACTTGAATGAATGAGTGAATAAGTGAACTTGATGAATGGGAGTTAAAATGGATGCAAAAACACTTATTTATACACACTTGTGCCTTAGTAACCCAAAGATACCTCATCATAGGCCGACATAAGGTGATTCTAAATAAAAAATCAAAAGAAAATTTGAAATATTTTGAATTTGGAGCCAAGAGGGACTCATTCACCACCCATGGCGAATGGGTCCCACCTTGGACTTGAGAGTGGGTGTCAGGAATTATCTTGCATTTAATGTTTTTTGTCGGGTTTACATTAAAAAACACACTTAATTAAGCCTTATAAGGGCATAAAAGGGTCAAATAAAGCACAAGGTGTAAATAGTGAAATTAAGCTAGAAAAGCGTGAAATCTTGTTACAAGACATTACAACACTTCAAAATAGGACTTGATAAATGATGAAAAGGTGATTTTTAGGTGAATTGTAATTAAAGGAGTCTAGAAAAGTGTAGAAATGTTTTACAACACCTCACAAAACCTTCAAAAGATGCCACAATTTGAATTTTAAGGACTTAATGTGAATGTTCAAGCCACATTGCAACATTAAATTAGAGAAAAATGGACCAAGCATCATGAAGAAAGGCCTAAAAGACCATGAAAATTCCAAGGGGCCATTTTTCTATGGAACACATACTCATTGTCCTCCACTATATTGTATGTATTAATTATCCTATAAAATTTTTTGGACATAAGTAAAGTGCCACTCCTCTCATTTTCATAAGAAATATAACTTTAACCTCTCTTCAATTATTGTCTTACTACACTTGTGATAATGTATTCACTTTATGGATCAATTCTCCACACTTGAAGTGGGTATGTGCAGGATCATCATGAAAAAAGCAGGCCCTTAAGTGGCAAAAAATTCAGAAAAATCAGTGTTAGGAAACTTGACGTAAAAATTTGAAAAAGTTATCTATATTATTTCAAAAATATGTAAGAATAGAATCTGTAGAAAATTGAATGTAGTTTCTAAACTACTAGGTTTATTTAAAAATAAATAAAATCTATTTGGTGAAAATTTGAAATTTCAATGCAACGATCTTAAATTTTAGGGAAAAATAAGAAGTAGGTGCACCACCCTAACCATAATAAAATGATAATATTTTTTATAAGATTTTATATATAAGTAGAGGACTCATGTCCGGATGTGATGCACATTTTTTGTAATTGTTTCCTAGTAAATAATTAATTATGAATTTTTTATTACAACTTTTAAAAATATAAAAACTCATATGTCTGACCACCTTAACTTGGTCAAAACTTCATGAAATTTGATTTTTCTTTTTTTAATCCTATAGTATGTGAAGCATGTTTTGGATTCAAAAATGTGATCTGTTTGAAAGTTATAGATGTTTTTCAATCAACCTATCAATAAGGACTTTAGTCGTAATTCTAATAGAAAATAAATAAGAATTATTTATTAAATTCAAATTAAAGCATAATTTATATTGGTGGAAAGCTGAGAATCTCCTCTAAAAACCCTTTTCATTTCATTAATTTTGGGTAAAGAAAAAGTCATCAGCCACATACCCTACAATTACCCATAATATTGCCACTTTTTGGCCCCTCATGATCCTGCACATACCCAAGTATTCTTTGATAAATTTTATTCTTTCTATTTGACCAAAACAAACTTCAACTTTCACTAAATAGGTTATTCCTCTTATCTTATAAATATTTTCCACAAGATATGCAGGAATAGCTTCTTCATGTAGTTGTACCTCCTTGGAATTTATCCTCGTATAAATCTTCATCTACATTTTATTGTTCTTCATCACCTCCTTGCTAATTTATCTTTAGCTTTGAAAGCACATTGTAATGTACCTTCAATGATACATAGCCTTATCATGCCAACTTCATCTTAAATGTTCATCCTTAATCCACTAATATATTGGTATTCCTTCTTTTGATCCAAATTAATTTCCACTAATCTAATAAAAATTTAATAGAATTATTTCTTATAGGCCTCCACACTTAATTCCCCTTACCACCTGTTTGGTAATTTCTTGAATAACTATAGTTAAAAGTAACCTAGTAAAAATTTAGACTTCATATTACTCACCAACATATTCCATTAATTATTTTTCTCTCTACCATTTCTCCTTCACTTAGCCTGTACCTCCTTCCATCAAATGGTAGCATGTCCATTTAACTAGGTCGATACAAATTTTAGTCTCACTAGACCCTCAACCCAGGATACTTGAAATATTCCTCCATTTATATTATCTAATTTAAATCAATTCACCTAGTTACAAGATATCTATGAAGCATTGAAATTAAATCTCTACTCCCCTTCAAATTTTTGAAATAGCATAAAGGAGCCTTACTTCCCTTGCATCTTTATTATATTGTATTATCACATCACTCAATATTTTTTCTTGAATACAAAAACAAGAAAATACCCACTAGTGCAAGTGAATAAGTGAACATTGCAAATGGAATGAGTGCTAAATAACACATGAATATAGGCTTACCATATGTGCATAGTATGGAGCCATCTTATAATTAATATTCTTTATTCATATATTGATTGGAATTCAAAATTGTAACTATCAAATTATTGAAAGCATACATATAATTGGGTAAACTTTTACCTTTCCTATTTTACTACACTGAGGATGTGGTGTAGGAGCACCTTATGCATTTTATGCCTCCAATAGGAAATTTTATGAAATTTGTATTTTCATCATGAGAACATGTAAAAAGGCCATGTCTAAGGTCATTTAAAATGTAATTGAGTCTTTAATAGGTCTCTAGGAGGTCAATTAAGTAAATTTGAAAAAATGTCATTTTGTTGCAAAATATGTAAAAGTGTAAAATTGCAAGAAATTGCAAAATTACAAGAAGATGAAGAGTCATTTGCGAAAAAGGGAAGGATTGGTCGGTTGAAGTTAAAGAGGCAGTTATGAAAAACTGTTAGAAACATATTTAAAAGCATTATAAGGGTGACCAACATACAAAACTTGTATCATAAAACAAATTTTGTAATAAAAGTATCCTAATCTGTTGTAGCAACATTTTGACTGTTAATTTCAAGCCTTGTACAACTTGAACAACTCCATCAAGTTTTGTTAATTTTTTGTTTTTAGTAGAACAATGTGTAATCTATCAAATTAAGTTGTTTTGAGAGTATCTTATTGTATATAAAGTGTGTTTGAAGTCATCCTTCTATACACTATTTTTGTAAACCCAATTTAAGGGTTTGAGAGTCTAGGTGAGGTTTAAGCCACCATTCCATCAATGTAGGTTTACTAGATTAGTGGAATGGGTTAATAAAGAGTGTGTTTAGTGTTATGTGTGTGTACAGATGTAGGGAGGTGAAAATACAGAGTTATGGTTGTTGCCCTTACAAATTTTCTAAGTTTTCTTCATGAAATGGATGGCTCCAATGTAGAAAATGTTGAAGTTGCATTGAAGATGGATGGGAGATGGTTTTTTTGGCTTGGGAAGACATATTATTAGATTTTTTAAGCATTTTCTAGGTGTCTGGAGGTTGGGACAGTGTATTTTCTACAAACCCTCATTGTATGAAGCCTAGTTTAAGCCTTGAGTAAGGGTTTCTTTATTTGCTACTTTAGTGAATGATTTATTTAAGGGATATGGTTAATTCTATGGTTTTATGACCTAATACAATGCTTACCATGGTTATTTGAGATTTTGGAGTTGTTTTATTTGTACACGCTTTGCAATTTAGGCCTAATTGAAGCCTAAAATATGTGGACTGTCAAAGATAAAGGTGATATTTTTAGAACAACTCCTAATTTTGAAATATGTTTTAGAAGGCCCAAATGGGTCCTAGAATCTAGGTTTAGTTTCTGGAGATTCAATTTGGTGTTGAAGATACACCCATTTTTTGCTGTTATGGACTACTACTAGCAATTTGGTGTCTTGGTATGAATATTGAAAGAGTTTATTGATTCAGAGTTTTCATAAGAGGGTTTTTGATTTTATTCAGTAAAAATAATGATAATGAAAGTGTGTTAGGGTCTTATGGAAGTTTAGAGCTAATTTTTGGGTGTTGGTGCCTTTTAGCCATGAGGAAACAAGTAAAAATGAAAGGAATTTTTGTGGGAAGTTTAGTTGATCTTCTTAGTTTTGTGTTTTGGGTCATGAGTACCCTTGAAGTTTATAGATTCTCTACATCAATTGGTATTAGAGTTGGTTGATTTGGTGGTTTTTTGAGTTATTTGTTACAGGTGCTTGATCCATCTTAAAGCTGCAGGAGAGAGTGAGAAGTTGTGTGTTGGTTATAGGAAAGGAAAAGGTTTGTGTTCACTATCCTCCAATAGAGATTAAGCTGAAGAGAAGGTGTAGATAGAGTGAGACCACTGAGAGAAAGGGTGGTATGTTTATCTTCCAGGATCTACTATTAGGAAGGATGGATGGTACATTGAGGTTGTGTGGTGAAGCAGTGAGGGAGATGGATATCTATCTGAGAAGAACTTGAAGAGTTTGCAGCCATTCCAAGAGTTGATAAGTTGGTGTCAAATTCTGATACAAAAAATGTCAAGGATGAATTGTTGGGAAAGAGGAAAGATTGTTTAGAAAATCAATGAGAAAGGACAATCATGTGTCCTTTGATTGAGAAAAGGTTAGAGGAGATTCAAGTACTGTGAAAGGATAGTCCTATGTTCTTTGATTGAGAATATTGATTAGTGAATATGATGGGCAGAGAAAGAGAAGGAAAAAGACAAAGAAACGTGAAGGAAAAAATGAAGGTAGAAGAAGAAATGAATTAGGTGATAGACCAAGGCAAGTGAAAGATTAAAGAGCAAGGCAGTCCAAGACAAAATTGATCAAGGTATGTAGGTATGGAGAATCAAGGTTGATGTAACACATTTCCAAAGGGACTTGGAAACATTTTAGGCCGATTGTTTGGTGTGGGAGCACCTTGTGCACTTTATGCAGGCTCTAATAGGTAATTTTGTGAAATTTGTATTTTAATCATGAGAAAATGAAAAAAGGTCATGTCTAAGGTCATTTAAAATGTAATTCAGTCTTTAATAGGTCTTTAGAAGTTCAATTATGTAAATTTTCAAAAATGTCATTTTGCTGCAAAAGATGCAAAAGTGCAAAATTGCAAGAAATTGGTAAATTACAAGAAGATGAAGAGTCATTTGTAAAAAAGGAAAGGATTGGTCGATTGAAGTTAAAGAGGTAGTTATGATAAATTGTTAGAAACATATTTAAAAGCATTGTAAAGGCAAGAAACATACATAACTTTGTATCTTGAAATATATTTTCTAATAAAAGTATCTTGATTTGCTGTAGTAGCGTTTTCACTATTAATTTCAAGCCTTGTACAGTCTAAACAACTCCATAAAGCCTTGTTGTTTGTTGTTTTTAGTAGAACAGTGTGTAATCTATCAAGTTAAGTTGTTTTGAGAGTATCTTATTGTATATAAAGTGTGTTTGAAGTCATCTTTCTATACACTATTTTTGTAAACCCAATTCAAGGGTTTGAGTGGCTAGGTGAGGTTTAATCCACCATTCCACCGATGTAGGTTTAGTAGATTGGTGGAATGGGTTAATAAAGAGTGTCTTTAGTGTTATGTGTGTGTGTTCAGATGCAAGGAGGTGAAAATGCAGAGTTATGGCTGCTACCCTTACAAATTTTCTGAGTTTTCTTCATGAAATGGATGGCTCCAAGGTAGAAAATGTTGAAGTTGCATTGAATATGGATGGGAGATAGTTTTTTTTCATTGGGAAGAAATATTCTAACATTTTTGAAGCATTTTCTAGGTGTCTAGAGGTTGGGATAGTGTATTTTCTACAAACCCTCATTGTATGAAGCCTTGTTTAAGCCTTGAGTAAGGGTTTCTTTATTTGTTGCTTTAGTGAATGATTTATTTAAGGAAGGTGGTTGATTCTATGGTTTTATGACCTATTACAATGTTGCAAATGGTTATTTGAAATTTTGGAGTTGTTTTATTAGTACATGCTTTGTAATTTAGGCCTAATTAAAGCCTAAAATTTGTGGATAGTTAAAGTTAAAGGTGATCTTTTCAAATCAACACCTAATTTTGAAATAGATTTTAGAAGGACCAAATGGGTCCTAGAATTTTGGTTTATTTTTTGTAGATTCAATTTGGCATTGAAGATATACCCATTTTTGTTGTTATGGACTACTACTAGCAATTTGGTGTCTTGGTTTGAATGTTGAAAGAGTTGATTGAGTTGGATTTTTCCTAAGAGGATTTTTGCTTTGATTCAGTCAAAATAATGATAATGAAAGTGTTTTAGGGTCTGATGGAAGTTTAGAGCTAAGTTTGGGGTTTTGGTGCCTTTTAGCCATGAGGAAACAAGTGAAAATGAAAGTAATTTTTGTGGGAAGTTTAGTTGATCTTCTCAGTTTTGTGTTTTGGGTCTTGATTACCCTTAAAGTCCATAGATTTTCTAAATCAATTGGTATTAGAGTTGGTTGATCTGGTGGTTTGTTGAGTTTTTGGTTGTAGGTGCTCTATCCATCTTAAAGTTGTAGGAGAGAGTGAGAAGTTGGGTGTTGGTTACAGACAAGGAAAAGGTCTATGTTCACTGTCCTCCAATAGAGATTAAGTTGGGGAGAAGGTGTAGAGAGAGTGAAACTACCGAGAGAAAGGGTGGTAGGTGCATCTTCCAGGATCTACTATTGGGTAAGATGGATGGTATGCCGAGGTTGTGTGGTGAAGCAGTGAGGGAGATGGATATATGTCTAAGAAGCATTTTAATAGTTTACATCCATTACAAGAGTTGATAAATTGGTGTCAAAGTCTAAGACAGAGAAGGTCAAGGATGAATTGTTGTGAAAGAGGAAAGATTGCTTATAAAATCAATAAGAAAGGATAGTCCTGTGTCCTTTGATTGAGAAAATCTTAGAGGAGAGTCAAGTACTGTGAAAGGACAATCCTATGTCCTTTGATTGAGAACAGTGATTGGTGAATCTGATGGGTAGAGAAAGAGAAGGCAAAAGACAAAGAAAAGTGAAGGGAAAAATTAAGGTAGAAGAAGAAATGAATTAGGTGATAGACAAAGGAAAGTGAAAGTTTCAAGAGAAAGGAATTCCAAGACAAAATTGATCAAGGTATGTAGGTATGAAGAATCAAGGTTTATGTAAAATATTTCCAAAGGGACTTGGAAACATTTTAGGCCAATTGTTTGGTACAGGAGCACCTTGTGCATTTTATGCCTCTAATAGGAAATTTTGTGAAATTTGTATTTTCATCATGAGAAAATGCAAAAAGGTCATGCCTAATGTCATTTCAAATGTAATCAAGTCTTTAATAAGTCTCTAGGAGGTCAATTAGGTAAATTTGCAAAAATGTCATTTTGTTGCAAAAGATGAAAAAGTGCAAAATTACAAGAAGATGAAGAGTCATTTGTGAAAAAGGAAAGGATTGGTCAGTTGAAGTTAAAGAGGCAGTTATGAAAAATTTTTAGAAACATCTTTAAAGCATTGTAAGGGTGAGAAACATACATAACTTTGTATCTTGAAACATATTTTGTAATAAAAGTATCCTGATCTACTGTAGCAATGTTCTCACTATTAATTTCAAGCCTTGTATGTCTAAACAACTCCATCAAGCCTTGTTGTTTGTTGTTTTTAGTAGAACATTGTGTAATCTACCAAATTAAGTTGTTTTGAGAGTATCTTATTGCATATAAAGTGTGTTTGAAGTCATCTTTCTATACACTATTTTTGTAAACCCAATTCAAGGGTTTGAGAGTCTAGGTGAGGTTTAAGCTACCATTTGCAAATAGAAACAAGATTGTTTAAAGGAAAAAAATAAAAATAAAGATATAACCCTTAATTCACAATTTCAACTTAAACATGGACTAACCCCATTAACATAAGAAAATTGATTTAAAACTAAATTTGAAATTCCATAAATTTAAGTTTTCGTTGTGGACTTCATTACAAATTCACAAATTGGTTTTTTCTTCAATCCACCCTATCAAATTTGTTTCCTCAATCGGGGGTTGTCATATGAACATTAATTTATTCAAATTCACTACTCATTTAATCCTTCCCATATTATTGATTATATCAAAACATGTTTAAATAATTCTTAATCAAGTATAATTTGTCTCTTGATAATTTAAAAATTAACAAAATATTTCATCGAACTCACTACCTTACAATTTTGAGTTTAAACATTAAGACTCATTGTTATGTATGATATATATAAAATTTATTAAGTATTCTTGAATTAATATTTTAAGGAGAGATGAATTATAAAAATAAAGGAAACAACAAAAATATCACAATGTTATATCTAAACACTAATTAACTAAGTAATTAATAAATAACTAAAAACTAATTTCAAACTAACTTATGATACCGTAAATATGAGTCTCCTCAACTATTTGTCCTTTTGTCTTTGAAAATTGTTTTTCACATGTGTAATGTTATTTCTTGATTTCCTCCATGCGATTGTTGTTTGCATAAGAAAATATTTTGTAAAATGTTATATTGCAAGTTAATAAGAGGGGAAGATGGAAGAAACATATTTCAACTCCATTTCCTTCTTGAAACCCTAACTTGGTTCTATTCATTTTTATTTTTCCAATTTTTTTTTTAAATTTTAAATAATAACTTGGTTCTATTCATTTTGATTTTTCCAATTTGTTGTTTTAATTTTAAATAAGGGGAGAGTAATGTTTTAATCATAACATTCATTTGGCTAACTGGGTTAATCTGATTTTTGGATATGTTATATATAACTTATATTTGTAGAAACCCTTTAAAAGTTATGCTCTAAATTTGTGTTTTACGTTCTGTGTGATCAGATTTTAATACTGTTTTATGAAAACAAATTATTGTGAAAAAGGTTGTTAATGTTTTCTTAATAAATTCTAATTGGTGATCTAGGTTAATACAATTTTTGAATATGTTTTTCTGATATTAATTATTGAATAACCCATTAAATTTTATCTTCCAATATCATGTGGATCAGTTTTTATGATCAAATTTGTGAAACTACCTTAAAAATTAGTTTATTATTTGACATAGGGCAGAAATGTTGTAATTCTCAAAAATTGATTAATCAAGTGAGTTAGTATGGGTATTTGACATTGTTTTTCTCTTAACTTATTATTGATTATTTCTATTCAACATAAATACCCTATAATATACATTATAAAATAAATAAAATTAAACATTGTTGGAAAGTATATGTATTAAACATTTACACAACAACATCCTATTCACAAAATGTTTCATTAAAACTTGGTTCTTTCTATGTTAATATTATCTTTGAATTCCAAAATCCTCCAAGATAACAACAAATAACCTTTATTCTTCTTATTCACTTTGATCAAGTATAACTCATTCTACCATAATTAAAATCTAAATTATAATGCATATCTAGGTTCTTAATAAATTTGTAAACCCTCACAAGACCAACATGTTTCTCCCTTGAAATCCATAGGTTGAAAGTCCCAAGATAATCTTTCTTATTCAATAAATGTACCTGAAAGACAAAGATCAAATAAAAATAATCTTGGCCAATGGGCTCTCCTCCCAGCAATAGGATTGAAAATCAATCCACCCCAAGCTCTAAGGGCCATATAGCTTTTCCTTACACACACCATCACTATTCACAAGGGTTCCTTAAACAAATTACACAAAACACTATGCATAATGAAAACACACATACTATAATTCATCACCCTATCCCTTAAATATCTACTCACATAAAGAGATACTAAAACAAGATGAAACTCCACAAGACAATACCAAATACACAATTTCAACAAATACCACAAAACGATCTAGCATTGAATTGCACATAAAATTCAAATTATAAACAATAATCCTTAACATCTAAACAAAGATCTACAAAAGGGTAGATGTTACCAAACAAGAACAAATCCAAAAGTGGTAACCTCTTCTTCTCCAAGCCTTACTCTTCCATTCTTCCTCTCCCATCCTTTCCTTTTCTCCATAAAGAGAGGTCCTCCCCAAATGATAAAAAAAACAAGACAAACCGAAAGAAAAGAGAGAATCCAAGGCAAGAAAGAAGCCAAGAAAAAAGAGGTATCCCCTTATCCTTTCAAAAAGAAGGAATAAATAGAAGGGAAAAGGGAAAATAACTCCCCAAAGCTTCCCAACCACCTAACCAACTCCCATTTTCGCCACTTTTCATAAGTGGGAAATTACAATGGGTTTTAAACTTCATTTAAGTTATTTTATAGAATAAAAAGACCCCTAATCTATAGACCTACCACCTAGGGTACCTTTTAAACAATTAAAACCACATAAAGACATTATAAAACCTAAAATAAATAATGGAATTTAAAGAGGTGACTCAAGGGTCTAATAAACAACATCTCCCACATACACTTGACCCTTACAAAACAAGGTTGAATACATATCCTAATAATACTATAATTTTTCAAGAATGACATAAGGGAAATAGCTATGTGACCCCTTCATAAATAGTGGCCAATTTTAACCTGTTTACTCAACCAAAAGGAGGTGTTAGTATTTCTCGTAATTAATAGTATTTGAAACAAATACCATATGAAAAATAATCTTCTAATGATAATCAACTAAGGAATTAAATCTACATATAATTTAACTCTACCTACAGTTTGCATAATATCCTTTAGCTTCAAGCAATAATTGATCTTGTTATTTAATATCAAAATATTACCACTTATCAATAATCTATTTTAGCCATAATGAATACTACTACAACCAAATATTGAATATCAAGCATTACCTTTATATTCCCTTACTCACACTCAAAATATAAATCACCTAACATGATGAAATCCATTAATATATGTATAATGATATTACCAATAATGAAGCCTCTCAATCATTATATACCTACATAGATAGGGAATAGATCTCATCTGGCTATCACACGAAATCATAACAACCACTAGTTAGTTAGTTAACAGTCAAAAATATAAACAACTTGATGTATAGGAACAAAAATCAATAATGTATATTTCCCAACACAAAATAACATAATATATAGGACATGAACTATTGATGAATAATAAGATCAACAAGGCCACAAGGGGCGGGGTCTTACAAAATATACGTATAAAGTAAAATAAATTTTTCCTTATGCCTTGTGTAAGCCAATCTAGTAAATGTGTATATATAAATATATTTAATTTATAATAATTAATTGTTTAGTTTAAATTATTTATTTGAATAATGTAAGTGTTAAATTAAGAAATCAAACTTAATGAATATTATTATTTAATTTATTCATTTAAAATTATACATTTTGTTGAAGATTTAGAATTTTCTTAGGTTTCAATCCTAAGAATTTAATTTTTAGTGTACATTAAATTTATCACAACCAATCACTACATATGTGTTATATTAAATGTTAAGTTCAAAATTGTGGGATAAGTTTGCAATCATATACTAGTCCTCTGAGCATGGAAGCATCCCTATGTAGTATGAAATTTTTATTTTCTACTCAATTGACACATCTTTATATTTCTATATTACTTGATACATATAGATTGAAAATATTCTTTAACTATCTTAATAACATTGTAAGTATGCCATTAGGTGATATTTTATCCTAGGTCAACCTTTTAGAAATATATGTACAAAATCTAATATAACATTATTTACTTATGCTATGATCCTAGAATGGTAATGTAGATATATATTATATTTTCTACAATAAATTTAATTTTTCATGTTTTCTAGAATGAAAAAGGCATTTGTAATTATATACTATTATAATGATAGAATTATATAGTTGTTAAATTTAATGGCATATAAACACATCACATAAATTTGTGTTTTGTTAGCCTAGATTTGAACAATATAGGTAGGAGTTAACCAAATAAAATTTCAAATTTTAAATTTTGGAAGGACAAGTCTATGACGATGAGGAAAACCCCATGAATATGATGAATCTATAGAGATGTGTGTAAATATATGGATGGCTATAAAGGATAAGTCTATAGAAATGTGTGTGATGGGTATATAGGTGTTATATGGTAAGGGACTTGTATTTTCATATAATTATGCCATTTTATATTTTTTTAATGCATTAAGGCACTCTCTTATAAATTATACCAAAAATAAATGGGAAATGACATATGTATTTAAAATTTAACATTATATGGGGTGGTGATCCTGGTTTAATTGGCTAAAGCATCCTCTTGCAAGCAAGAGGTCATGATGTCCATTCTCCCCCCATCCTCGTGGATCTAGAGGGCATCTCACAACAACATCATTGATTATGTGAATTTTTTTTATCAAGTGCATTATAGTTTATAAGGGGGGCTACTTGATTCGTATAGTCTAAAAAAATAAAATAAAAATTTCAACATTATATTTTTCCTATACTTTGAAGTGTAAATGAAGTCTTAAATGATCATGCATCTCAAAATATGTAATATTCACAAAAATGAATGAAAATTAAATATTAATGCATTGATAGATATAAAAGGTGGTCAGCATAAATTAGATGACCCTATAAAATGCATCATATATCATCCACGGGGACCAAAAATGATTCTATGTAAGAACCTACATCTATTTACAAAAGATAATTTTTAGAGCATTATTATTGAGTTATTCTCCTCAAATTGGTTTTATCTAAGTGATACAAGGAACTATTACCAATGCAACAGATTAACATAGGAATGATTACATGAAATACTAGGAAAAACCTATTTTAAGATATAGCTATAAGAAGCACAATTTATAAATACAAAGAATTATTTCTTTGCATTGAAAAATTCTATGAAATGTTATATATGAAGAATGCATAATCCTGCACATGTAAATATCTCATAATGGTAGCTCAAAATATAGTAGGGAAGGAATGAGGTAACTAGTGTAACTAGAAAGACACATCAATGTAGTATGATATTTAGTGTGTGACCATGCCAATAGATAAACATGAAGATGCAATGAATTAATATGTAATAATTTAATCACGAAGTAACACATATAAACTAGATTCCCCTATATGGGTAGGATATAATAATAAATTTGATAAGGTAAAACTATGATAAAAAATGAATAACTAACTTCCCATGATGTGTAGATATCAATAAAATTAACATTTAAAGTGCATGATGGTAGATGGTGGTTTCAATATTTTTTTATATATTTAGTGGAAAGGAAAATTGGGTTGAGACAATCCTGAGGGGTAATGTTATTTAATGAGCTAATCAAATTAGGTTAAATATTTTTCTTAATTCACTTCTATCACTTGCATTATTTGGATTTACACAAAGGAGAAACAATCTAACTTTAAATTCTCATTGGATGATTTCATTATTACTTTATTTTTTATTTTTTGAAATATATGTAGATTATAAAATGTTTTTTTATTCAATCTCTCACTTAAATAGTGATATTGATATGTATAATTATCAATAAATAATTCAAAAAATAATGTATTTATGAAATCCAAAGATTGAAAGGCATTATAATCTACATACAAGAAGCCAATGAATAAGGTATACATATAATTGACATACATATCCTAGTGTAAATGATCTCAAGAATGAATGAAAGAATTATATATGATAAGTAGTATAATAGTATCTATCAACCAAAAAAATATATTTAATGTGGAAAAATGATGGATAATGTTATAGTAGAGGATTTTTCTATGTTGATGACCAAGGAATGTAATGTTTTTTCATTATTATCAACTCTATATTAGTTGTAAATATTCCACAAGGAATGATAATAGGATGTGAAAGACCCATTTCTTAATTAGCTTTCCAATGATTCAAGAGCTAAGAAAACATATAGTTGAAATGGTAGCTACTTGAAATAAAAGACCTGGATTATTATTTCTATAAATTAATCTCTTTGGGACTAAACATAGAAAAAATATATGTATCAAATTGTAGATTAAATTTGGGCTTCTTAAACATATTAAATTTGGGCTTCTTAAACATATATGTAAAATAATGAAACAAACCTTCTTTTGGGAGTTTTATTAAAAAAAGTTACAAAATATGATAGATGTCAGAAATAAAATGAATAAAATATATACTTTCTAAGAACTCTAATATTTATAATTCTAATCATCCCAAAAGTAGTACAAGTTAACATTCAATGCATTATATTGAAGGATTAGGTAACTTGAAAAATTAGTCATTTTGGTGTCGGTTGACTATCTCTCAAAGTATGATCATGTTTATTAGTTCATGTATATGACATGTCTATTGTTTCCTAAGTATTGAACAAATATTATTCCTACATAGTATGCTTATTTCCATTGTGACCCTAATCCTACTATTAGTAGTAACATTTTATAGGGTCTTTTCAATTTGTAGGGAACACAACTACATATGAGCTCATCATATCAGTTACAAATACATGTTTAGAAAATGATTTTTGATAAAATATTGTGTACATGTTTATGTTAGTTTTTCTTAGTATGATAAAATAAAATTCTAAATGAATAACTCTAATTAAATTATGTATAGTATATCCTAATATTTTTTCATCAAGATGATGTCCTATGAAGTTTTATATGGTGAACCTATACTATCCCCTACCTCCTAAAGGATAGTAATTTATAAGGTCCAAGTTTCTAAATCCACTTAACAACCATGAGTACCTCTTCTAAAAATATCAAGGAAAAAATGGTGGTATATGAACACCTTATGAAGAAATCTGAACTAACACTATTCCAACTCCACATTCATTAAAGGAACATACTCTCGGTATATCTTTGGCCATATAAGAAAACATTCCTCAAGATCAATAGTGGATTAGCATTCACACCAATACTATTTTGGACCTTCTGCATGCTATAGTGAGTGATCAAAGTGGTCCTTCAAGTTTTATTTCTTCAATCCTCTAAAATACATATGGTTTTGGGTGAAATTTCAAAGTTGTGTCCTAGTTCCAGAAAACTAGTATCAATACATAAATTTCACAATTTTCAATTAAAATTCTATTTTATTCAAAAATAATTTATTTATATTTATTCAGACTAAAGTAATAATTGACTACAAAAATTCCAACTAGAAATGTTTATTAAATACAAATTTAGTACCATACAAGGACTAATTTACAATGAAAACTTAAATTATTTTAAAAACTAATATTTTCTCACATAAATAATATTTAAAATATTATTATATATCATTTTTTATATTGATGACTTCTTTATAAAATCTATAATTTTAAAATATTTTAATTATTTTATATTTTTTATGTTTTAGTAAAATTAGGCCATCATGAAAAAAATTAAATTCATTTATCTTCTAAAGAAATATTTTAAATTCTATTAATTTTAAAAAAGTGTAGGATGCACTAGAAATGTATTTCTACTTTGAACAAGTAGTTAAGACACATAGTAGCATCCTTTAGAAACTATTAGGTTTTTAGTATACTTGTCATTATATATTTATTTTAAAAAATAGTTATCAAAGTGGGGGGATAATTAATCAATACCATAAAGATTCAATTTGTATATACAAAAATAAAATTGAATGGAAAAAGCTATTGTTTAAAATGTTACATCTAATATAATTGAAATTTTTAACATTTTATTAACAATTGAATTGCTATGTCAATTTTATGAAAGACCACATTCAAATGATTTTTTAATTTTTTATTTTTAAATGAAAAACTTGAAATATACTTAAAAAATTATGTTTTAATAATTTATAACATATGTATCACCTTTAAAGACACCTATTACACATGTTGATTTATCAATACAAATATGTTTGCAACTATGTCGAGATCACTATGTTTATGGTTTTTTTTTTTTTGAGTGAGATCTTAACAATTTAATTTATGTATATATCATGTACTTGAAACAATTTCTAACTCAATATAAAAATTTCATTCCACCTATAGTAAGGTCTAATATATTTTAAGGAAATTATCGGTACTATCTACATGACTAATCCTCTTTTAGGTGAAGTTGCCACTCAATTTTAATCTAACTTCATTTGGTGCACTATTTTTTTTACACACAAATATCCTAACTTTTTTAACATTATAATTGTGGATAAACACAAGACACAGGATCAAAAAATGAATAAAAACACCTTCCATACAAAGAGAGTTACAAATAATAATGATGAAGTAAGTGAAACATAGAAAAATAGGATAGGAGAATTTCCAAAAATGGAAAAGTGGTTCCAAAGAGGGAAAAGGGGTCCTATTCTTCCACTTTCAGTCAAAAATGAGATCCACACCAAGAATTGACCAATAACTCTTAAGTGAGTCAACCCAAGATGTGGATCTACTAATTTCCCTTTTTTGCTAAGACGAGGGTCTAAGCTAAATAGCACTTTGGGGAGAAAGATTAAAAATAGCAAATCAACTCTAAATTGTGATCTATAAAGTGCATTTAGAAGCTTAAAAATTAACCCTATGGAACCTACAAACTTTAGGGAGAATCTGAAAGGGATAAATATTGTGTACTTTTTGTAGAAAGTGCTTTTCCAATGCTCATTGATGACTCATTTGCCCTATGACGAATGTATCTTGGCTAGGGCTTTGGAAAATCTATTTCTAGGTTTTATTCTATTGTGTTAGCACTCCTAGATTCTTGATTTTCACTATCACATAGCTGGAAATAAATTTTGTGGGTTAATTTCCATGATTTGATGACTTTTCTTGCAACGTTGACAACTTTGCAACTTTCTTCAGTTTTTCTCTTCAAAGGATCTTCAACCTAAAATATAAAATCACACATCAAAGAGAGAAGAATGTTGTTTGTTAGGTGAATAGGGGTTTTCCTTGGCCAAACCTCATTTTGGTAATCAAACCTTGAAATGAAATAGAAAATCATGAAGGAATGATGAATGAACAACACTATGTAACAACTCACCAAACCTTATTTGAACCTTGGATTGTAAATATGAAAACTTGCATGAATTGGCTTCAATGAATGTAGATATTGATCATGAAACTTGATTAGAAACAATGTCCTTGAATTCTTGGATAGATATTGAACACTACATCACCACATTAGCTCAAACAACATGCATGATGGAAGAAATCTTTGACATGATGATAAGAATCTTGATTGTTGCAATAATCTTCTAGAAATCTATCCTTGAAATTCCTTGAAATGGCTCTTGAATTTCTCTTGATCTCATAAAATTTCTATTAGGAATTAAACACTCAAAATCTAGGATGCTCTCTTGAAAATCTAGGTGAAACTAAGTGAAATAACCTCTTATCTACACATATATTAAGATTAATTCCTAAAATTTCAATATCACAATCGAACATTGAATTGTTGATTTGAAATCATTAAAATATCACTAAAAACATATTTTAAAGGGGGGTCATAGGTCTAAGTGAAGACCCATTCACCCTATGGCGAATGGGTCCTAGGTCACTTACCTAGGACATACATTGCTTAACGTTAAACATAGTTTAAATTAGGGTCGTAGAAATAAGTGAAGACCCATTCGTCCTATGGAGAATGGGTCCTAGTTAACTTACCTAGGACACACATCTTCCAAAGTTAAGTGTTGTGTAATGGAATTTATGAATGTTGGGTTTTATCCCTTTGTATTTAATTAGAGGGGCCAATTAAGGAAAATTAACCTCAATCAATTAATAAAGCTGTAGATTAATGTGAAAGTGTAAAGGTACACCTTACAACACCAAAAATAAGGAAAATTAATTCTATTTAATTTAAAAGGGCTTTAAACTTAATGTGAATATGAAAAAAATATTACAACACTAAATTAGGTATAATTAAGCTCATTTTATTATTAATTATTCCCAAATTAAGCGTGAAAAAGGGATACTTTTTCCTGCACTACATTGTTCCCCCACTTTAGTGAGAGAATGAATCCATGTAAAACTCACACTAAATTAGACATTCAAGACACTTATGTATGCAACAATGACAAAGATACACAATCATACAACATCAAACACCAAAAGAAAGAAAAACAAAAAAAGGGAAAATAAATGGGTGGGTCAAGCCTCGACTATCATCTAAGATGTTTGTGTTGGAATTATGGAGCCTTGCAACATGAGCATGAAGTATATATGGATTGTGTTTGTTGTTCCTATGTTGTCATTGATGTCAACATGGTAACAACTATATGAGAAGCTTACTTAGTTTACTTGAAGTTGTTCTCTACCGGAAGTGTTCTCTTGTGTTGAACCATTGTGTTGGTTTTTGAGTCTAGAATTCACTACAAGAAAAGATATGACTCTAATCTGTTAACCATGTTATTATGTATCATTCAGACAACTATGTCCTAGATCTTAAGAAGTTTTGTGTGGTGAGAATAAAGTTATCATTGACAAAGTTTAGCTCTATATTCCACTATTGTTTCTCTACTCAGCATATGAGTGTGGGAGACTCTGTATTTTCCTAAGAAGAACATTATAATGCTGCAGTTCTAATGGTAGTCTATATGATGATAGTGTGATGAGAAATTGATCTAGAAAGTGTTTTCTTTGAGGATTGTATGTTGGTTTGGAATTTTTGTGGTTAATTCCTAGTCTTGGCTAACCTAATGTATGACATACATTAAGAAGACTAGATATAATTTTTGGATACTTTCTATAGATTTTTGCTGACTTGATATGATGCACTACATGGATAAAAATTTCTTAAATCTTATTTGGTGCTGGAAAGAGTGTTTTATATTTTTTTTCTTTCATCTATTTAGGCCGACCTAATTGAAAAATGAGATATAATTGTATATATATAATATTCTTTGAGAAGAGAAGCATGGTGTGTGGTGTGTGGTGAAGAAGTGTGAAGGTGTGAATATGGAAGGAGAAGGAAGATAAGTGGGTTGAAGTATGAAGAGGATCAAGGAATATGTGATCATGTGAGCCTAAATGCTTTATCAATTAAGGATCAGAACAAAATTGTTGAGCAACTGTTGTGAGAAGCAATACTTCTTATTTAGAGCTTCATTGGAATTGAACCCTACACATAGAAGGTGTATTTTATTAGTTCATACTTTTGGCAATGAGCCACAACCTTTGTGTCTTTGCAGTTAGCCATGTTTTGTATTCAGGTTGTGAGCCTTACAAGGAGAATGAGTCATGGTAATGACACACATGAACACTAGGATTTTTTATGTGGAAAACCCAAAATGGGAAAAACCACAGTGAGGATTAACTCACAATATATTATATCTAGATATAAGATGAATGGTTTAATGTAATACTGATTCAACCCCCTCTTAGTATTTAGGATATTCGACAATTGGTATCAGATCCTGGTTCCTCTGAAAGAGCCTAATAGCTTGAGGGGGGTCCCAAAAGTTGAATATAAGAAATTTTTTCCTTTGAAAGTGATCTCTGCTAGATACTCAGAAGAAATTAAAGATCTGAAGAGTAAGCTGAAGGAATCAAATGATTGTATCAAGGATCTAAGGAGAAGATATGATGATGCATATGATCAATTGAGAAGAGAACATGATGAGATCCCTAGACTGTTACAATAATTGGAAGAAGTGAAAAAGAATTGAAGTCTATCAGCAAGTTGGAATTCAAGAGAAAATAGATGAACATGTCAAGCTTGAGAAATAAATAGAAATCTTGAGACTAGATCTAGAAAAGGAAAGAAGATTTGAAGATAAATTTAAGGCAAGTTCTACAATGCTTGATGAGTTGATTATTTCTTAGAGACCAACAATGGATAAAAGTGTTTTAGGGTTTGAAGAAGGACAGTGTTCAAAAGCGAAGCAATCTTCTGATAAGAAGAATCAGTGCAAAGATGGAAAAATCAAGAAATTAAGAAGCAATTCTGAAAGGACTCCCATCAGACAAACTAATGCTCAAAGGTATTTTTATTTCAATGGTTTTTGTCATTCCTGCAATAAATTTGGTCATAAGGTAAAGAACTGTAAAATTAGAATGAATGATACTTTATCATTCTCTAGCAAATGTTTTAAGTGCAAGAAGTTTGGACATAAGGCTAATCAGTGTGAATATAGATTGAATAAGAGAAAGTATGAAAGGAAGAATGTTGTTTATTGTGATTGCAACAATCTATAATGTATTGCTAATAATTGCAGAAGGAGAAAATATATCTATTTGGAAAATAAGCATGAACTAATCATTTATCCAAAATAAGTAAGAAAAGAGATGAAAAGAATTTGGAGAAAGGAAGGAGAATTCAAGCAAGTTGAATTAGAATCATCAGTCTCATCTGTGCCGACTTTTGGTGTAGATACATCAATCAATTTTTGAGTCTCAAAATGACTAAGGGGGAGTAATCATTAGAAAATATAATGAACCCCCCTTCATTGATACTTATGTCAAATTAGATGACAAAAGTGTATTTAATGTGGTAATGAATTCAAGGGATTTTCTAGTTGTATGTGTGAAGAATGAAGTTTGCATAATTTGAAAGGATGGAAGCACAATTTTTTTTTGAGGTGATCTACCTACAATTTGAAGCATATATTGCAAAAGAATTTAGAATGAAAGAAATAAATTTGGGTGTATCAAGGAAATCGTATTCAAAAGGAATATGTATTTTTGAAGAAGCATGCAAAGGAAGCTTGGAGAAACTAGGGCAATTCAAAGTTTCATGGTTTGAAAGAAAAGAGATTGAAGTGGATTCAAAGCATGCTCTAGAAGTTGGATATCTATCCTATAATTCATTGGAATTTACAGAGGTATTTTTTCTTGCACAATCTTTCACCTTTATTTTACAATGGATAGTTCGAAGGTTGTGAATATTTCAGATATATTGCAAGTAAATTTGAGAAAACATTTGAAAAATATGTTGAAATAATCAGTTGGTGCATTCTCTTGCATTCCTCCTAGAGTGTCTCCCATTGAAGATATGCATGCATTCATCTATCATAAGGTAGAAGAAATGTCACCAGTTTAGTTAAGTGTTCTATGGAAGAATGAATTGGAAGAAAATAATGATGCTTATAAAATATTAGTTGAGAAGAAGTTGGATGTATGGTGGAAGGCCCCTCTATTTTAATTCGACAAGAAATATAGTTGAATAGTTTTAAGTTGGATTCATAATGAATCTCGATCAATTGATGAAGCAAATTTGATTACTGGAGAAGCAATGAAAGATGTAACTCATTTGTGTTGCTCCAGACCAGTTCCAAAACAAAAGGATATGGATGAACAAGAGATAATTGAGGTGACTGGTGCAACCCTCAAAGGAAAAGAACTTACTTTGAGAATAATTGAAGATCTAATCATTAGGTATGCTACGATGTTTATTGGTCATAAAGTTTTCCTACCTAGCAATGACCTCATAGTTTCTACAACTACTGTTCACATTGCTATTCATATGGTTAGAAGAGGTATGGATTATGATATGTGTGCGCTGCTTCAAATACATCTTTTGAAGAACCTGAAGGAAATTAAAAAGAGAAAAATAGATACATTCTGGTACAAATATTTTTATTTTCTGCTTACTCTTTTACTTCTTGAAAGAGTTACCGGTAATAGGAAAGATAAAATGGAAAAATACAAAATATATTACCCATTAGATCAGGAATTTCATGATAAATATTGGTGGTTTAGATGCTGAAGAGATAGCTCTTGTTGCATTCTTTGGAACATTTCAAATGAGGATGGGAAAAAGATCAAGGATTCTATAAAGTGTAATTGGAAGGTACTCCAAAAAATATTAATTTCCTAGTTTCTACTGATTTCTATCATATGGAAGCAATTGAATCCAGATTAGTATGGATATCTAAGTTAGATTATGAAGTGTCTAAGGCTTAGATATATCATTATGAAAGAATTATTTTGGAGATCCCTAAGAACCCCAATGAAGAAGAAGCCTCTGATAGTGCAACTGGAACAAGGAAGAAGAGGAAAAGTGTTAAACAAGAATTCATAGAAGAAAGTGAATCAAAGAGAGCTCAACATGAGCATGAAAGCTTAAACATTCAAGGAGCTTTAAAAGAATTACAAAAGGTAATTCCCAATGCTAACTTTGATTCATCTATATCAGTTGTGGAAAATATCATAAACATGATTAGTTCCTTGAATGTTTATATCTCCGAACTAGAAGTGCATGCTAGAATTAGGTCTGTAGAAGAAAATTTAGAAGATATAAAGAAGTGTGCAGATACACATAGTAGAGTGGTGATGGAATTGGAGAGTGTATAGGTTTGTGAGGAAGAGGCTTAGGAACTGCTTTATTTCTACCTAAATTGGTCTGGCAGTACACTGTTCATGTAAGATATGAGATAAGGAAAAATGAAACTTGGATGAGTACCCAAGAAGATATGTATAGATTGGTAGAAGATAGAGACAATCAGAGATGGTTAGGTACATTGTGTAGCATTAGGAAAATTCTTTTCCCTGCAGGATCAAAGAACACAAGTGATTAGGAAGTTTGTGGCACTTAGAAATATGGTAAAACTCATGCATATTCTTGTATCTAGTTCTCTTGACAATATTTGTAATCTATTAAAGATTAATCTTAACCCCAATACTTTATAAGATGGTATAGGGTCTTTTACTAAGATTGAATTAATAGACAAGATTCTTGTAAGTGTGAAAGATGCTTGGGAAGAAGGAAAAGCTTCATGGAAGGATACCTTGAAGAATATTAAAGGTTCCTCATATTTAGGTTGATTCAACTCTTTGTGTTCATATCTTTTGGTTAATTATTGATGCATACTCATATATGCCAGACCCCATCCTTTTCCATTGATGTCAAAGGGGGAGAGATAGAGATAGATAGAGGATTTTTTTTTTTGAAGAATAGTTTTGATAGGGGGAGTATTTATTTGTCTTATATCGATTTTTTTTTTTTTGACATGCATGTCGCCATCAATGCTAAAGGGGGAAATTGTTGGAATTATGGAGCCTTGCAACATGAGCATGAAGTATAAATGGATTGTGTTGGTTATTCTTGTGTTGTGATTGATGTCAACATGGTGACAACTGTACATGAAGCTTACTTAGTTTACCGAAAGTTGTTCTCTACCAAAAGTGTTCTATTGTGATGAACCTGTGAGTTGGTTTTTGAGTCCAAAATTCACTGCAAGAAAAGATATTACTCTAATCTCTTAACCATGTTATTATGTCTCATTTAGACAACTATATCCTGGATCTTGAGAATTTTTTTGTGGTGAATAGAAAGTTATCATTGACAGAGTTTAGCTCTATATCCCACTGTTGTTTCTCTGCTCAACATATTAGTGTGGGAGACTCCACATTTTCCTAAGAAGAACATTCTAATGTTGTGTTTGTAATGGTAGTCTCTATGATGATAGTGTGATGAGAAATTTATTTGGAAGGTGTTTTGTTTGAGGATTGTATGTTGGTTTGGAGTATTTGTGGTTAAGTCTTAGTCTTGGCTGACCTAACATATGCCATACATTAAGAAGACTATATATACTTTGTGGATATTTTATATAGATCTTCGTCGACTTGATATGATGCACTACATGGATAAAAATTTCTTAAATCTTATTTGGTGCTAACAAGAGTGTGTTTTTTAATTTCATCTAATAGGCTGACCTAATTGATGAATGAGATATAATTGTATATATATAATATTCTTTGAGAAGATAAGTGTAATTCCCCTCTGTGTCAGTTGTTTTGGACTTGTGTGTGAGTATTTGTGTGTGCTTCATTGATTACTGTGTTATTTGATTGTGTGAAAAATATAATATGTTAGTAATCATGTTTAAATAATTAATTAAATCATAAGTGATTTGTAAAGTTATTTAAAATATAATTAGAAATTAAAATAATAATCAATTAAATTAAATCAAATTATTTAGAACAAATGATCAAATTAAACTAATTCGTTAAAAGTAAAAGTGATATTATTAGATAAATTGATTTAAATTGTTGAAGTTTATAATAATTATGAACAAAATAATCTTGAAAAGATAATTATTATAATAAGAAATTTAAATGGATAAGGAGATAGGAAGTTGAAGTATTTTAAAGCAAGAAATGAAACTACACCTATAGAGCATTTGGAAGTCGAAGAGAACTAGAGAATATGAAAAATAAATAAATAAAGCAATAGATAAATATTAGTAGTAGTGGTAAAAATATTATATTTATTTTGAATCTTGCAAATGGTTGATTTTAATTATTTTAATGTGGAAGTAATTAATTATTGATGCAGGAGCATCCAGTGGTGTAAGGGCAATCTTGCATCACCCAAAAATAGTTAAATTTCAAGTTTCTCAGTTTTTAGATATTTTTTATATTTTTGGATACCCTTTTCATCATAATGAAATTCCTAATTTATGGTTTTTTCATTTCAGTTCTTGGGTTGAAAGATATTACAGTTTTAGTTTCCCAGATTTGCACCTGAAAATCTTCCGAGTGGGATTTGAGGCACTTAGAACTTCTGGAATGGCCCCAAAACTTTCCAAAATCAGCGTAAAAAACTTTTGAGTGCGTTCTTGACTTCGAGACGTTTCCAACGGTTCAAACGGTTCGCGAATCGGAGTCCTGGATCAAAAGTTATGACCCTGCGAAGTTGGCGCACTTTCTAGAAGATACCATTGCAAATACTCTTTTGAAATTTGAACTTCATGTTGTAAATTTTCGGCGCCAAACTGCCTAAACTCAAATTGAATGTTGTTTTGGCTCCAAACAAATGAGGAGCTCTATTTATGGGTGGGTTTTCTAATTTTT
>VDFB02000008.1:277012608-277047130 GCA_007258455.2 Sequoia sempervirens | reverse complement strand
GGGGTGGAGGATGTGTGCAGTTCACGAGGCCATAAACAAGACAATCAGAAGTACAAATTTCCTTGCCAAGGATGGATGACTGATGGGTATTTGAGTGGAGCTGATTACGCTTCTAAAGATTGATCTGAAGGTGGATATCAACATACTCTTTGGATTAGGGAGGAGATGAGAAGACTACCTTCAAGACCAAAGAGGGCTTGTACGAGTGGTTAGTCATGCCTTTTGGGCTAACCAATGCACCGAGCACATTCATGCGGCTCATGAACAAGGTACTAAAAGAATTTCTAGGAAGTTTTGTTATTGTGTATTTAGATAATATTTTGATTTTCAGTAAGACGTTGGATGAGCATCTGATGCATATTCAGAGAGTTTTGGGAAGTTAAGAGAAGAGAAATTGTTGATTAATCTGAAGAAGTGCAGTTTTGTGAAGAGGGAGTTAGTATACTTGGAGTTTGTTGTCTCAACAGAAGGTCTCAAGATGGACCTAGAGAAGGTGAAGGCTATTCTGGAATGGCCTACCCAAAGAACTGCTACCGAGGTGAGATCTTTCCATGGTTTGGCTATTTTTTATAGAAAGTTCATTAGAAACTTCATTAGTATTTGTGGACCCCTGACTGAAACAATGAGAGGGGATAGAAAAGAATTCAAGTGGAGCACCGGAGCAGCAAAAAGTTTTGAACTATTGAAGCAGAAAGTGACAGAGCAACCTGTTCTAGCTCTCCCAGATTTCAACAAGGTGTTTCAGGTGGATTGTGATGCCAGTGGTTGTGCCATTGGAGTAGTGTTGAGCCAAGAAGGTAATCCCATTGCCTATTTCAGTGAAAAGTTAAATGATGTGAAGAGAAAGTACTCTGTATATGATCAAGAATTTTATGCAATATTTCAAGCATTAAAGAAATGGAGACGTTATTTGTTGCCAAAGGAATTTGTTCTATATACTGATCATCAGGCCTTGCAATACATAAATAGCCAGGGAAAATTAAATTAGAGGCATATGAAATGGGTAGAGTTTTTGCAGAGTTATACCTTTGTTTTGAAACATAGGAGTGCGATGTCAAATAGGGTTGCAGATGCCTTAAGTAGGAGGAATACATTGATGACAAAGATGCAGATTGAAGTAGTTGGGTTCAATGAACTCAAGACACTATATGTAGAAGATCCTGATTTTGCAGAGGCTTGGAAATCTTGCAAGGAACCTGTTACAGTGGACAGGACAAGGTGGCTGGATTTCATAATCTAGGATGGCATGTTATTTAAGGGAGTCAATTGTGTATTTCGAGGAGTTCTATGAGGGAGAACCTGATAAAGGAGAAGCATAGTGGAGGGATGGCAGGACATTTTGGTTGGGATAAGACCATTGCCATTATCAGTGAGCATTATTATTGGCCTCAGTTATCACAAGATGTGAAGAAGTTTGTACAAAATTCTTGGGGTATGTCGATGGCTAAAGGTGAGCGAGAATCGAGCTTATGTCAGCCTTACTTGTGCGAAGGCCTTGGGGACCCATAAGTATGGAATTTGTTCTTGGTTTCAAAGGCTGCCAAGAGGGAATGATTCAATATTTGTGGTAGTTGACGGGTTTTCGAAGATGGCACATTTCATTCCATGTCGAGAGGAAGACCCTTGATGATACACATTGCTAGTTGTTCTTCAAAGAGGTGGTGAGGCTTCATAGTGCCTTAAAGAAATATTATTTTAGATGTGACACCAAATTTATGGGGTACTTTTGGAGGACCTTGTGAAAGAAGTTGAAGACAAATTAAAGTTCAGTTCTGCACACCATCCACAAACAGATGGGTAGACAATGGTTGTTAACAAGAGTTTGGGTAACCTACTGAGATGTTTGGTGGGAGATAAGCCCAAGGGATGGGACTTGATCTTACCCGGGTAGAATTTTCTTACAACAGTCTGTCATGGAAGCACTAGTAGATCACCATTCAGTTGTGTATGGAGTAATGAGAATAACTCAAATTAAGGAAGATGGACCGGAGAGAAAATAGTCTTTGAAGCTGAAGATTTTGTAGGACACATCAAGGATATATACATGAGAAGGTAAGAGAACATATTAACAAGATGAATATGTAGTATAAGGCTAAGGCAGATCAGAAGAGGAGGTATAAGGAGTTTCAGATTGGTGATGAAGTGATGGTCCACTTGAGGAAAGAAAGGTTTCCGGTGGGAACATATAACAAATTGAAGATGAAGAAGTTTGGTCCCTATAAAATTTTGAAGAGGCATGATTCAGGGAATGCATATGAGGTAGAGTTGCCAGATGGATTCAACATTTCCCCTGTGTTCAACATTTCAGATTTGATAGAGTATCATGAAGGTATTGGCACGGTACCAATGATGGAGCGATTAATGAGATTAAACACCTAGCGAGAGAAAGGAGGAGATTGAAGCAATCTTGGATAGTCGTGTGGGAAGGAGTACCAAAAATAGGCGGTATGAAGAATATCGGTGAAATGGAGAGGAATGCCTATTGAAGATTCATCCTAGCTATCTAAGGCGGTTGACGGTTGGGTTTCCTCAACCATCTAAGGCGTGAGGGGTCACTTCTCAAATTACCAGGTGTCGATCAGGGAACATCCGGTGGTGTAAGGGCAATCTTGCATCACCCAAAATAAGTTAAATTTCAAGTTTCTCGAGTTTTTAGATGTTTTTTATATTTTTGGATACCCTTTTCGTCATAATGAAATTCCCAATTTACGGTTTTTCATTTTAGGTTCTTGGTTGAAAGATATTCAGTTTTAGTTTCCCAGTTTGCACTGAAAATCTTTTGAGTGGGATTTGAGGCACTTAGAGCTTTCAGAATGGCCTTGAAACTTTCCAAAATTGGCATAGCAGATTTTGAGTGCGTTCTTGACTTTGAGACCTTTCCAACGGTTCGAACGGTTCACGAATCGGAGTCCTGGATCAAAAGTTATGACCCCGCGAAGTTGGCACACTTTCTAGAAGATACCATTGCAAATGCTCTTTTGAAATTTGAACTTCATGTTGTAAATTTTTGGCGCCAAATCGCCTAAACTCAAATTGAATGTTGTTTTGGCTCCAAACAAATGAGGAGCTCTATTTATGGGCGAGTTTTCTAATTTTTGGGTAACTTTTTGGGGGACAAGCTCGCATATTGCGAAAGGGTTATTCTGTAGCTTTCTGTAGCTTGCATGTGTTGAAGAACTTGGGGATTTGAGATCCTTTGCATGTAAGAAGTTCCATTTTCTAAATAATAAAATTATTCTCTTATTTTGTGGGTGATTTTCTGTGTCTCTGGTTTGCGCCTTCATCAATTATGTATTATGGAGATAATGAATATATATTCAAATAAAAGTTCAATTTTGTGGATTTAAATTTATTTAATTTTAATCATATGCATGAAAAAGGCAACAAAAGGAATTAGAGGATTAATAATTATTTTGAGCTATTTCTTGAGATGTGACTTTTGGTATTCATAGGAAGAGGAATGGAAGAGACTTTGTGTGTGATTTTATTTAGGGGATTTTTTTTGGTAAGGTTGTATTCTCTTTTCAACAAATTTTGGAGAAATTTGGCAGTCAATTTTCTGTTATAGTATTGCATTCTTTTATTATTCTGAGAATTCATTGAGGAGTAAGATTTGAGTTGAGGGAGAATCTTGGAGCTACTGCTAGGAAACGATCATTGGCGGAGGATTAGAACGGCAAGAGGGATAGAGCTTCTACAGATCTTCTTCAAATGCAGGACACCAGGTTCTTTTCTTATTTATTTACTGTAGCATCAAATAAAATAGCCATTGATAGGAATTGTTTTGCTATGTTTGAAATTTTCATCTGGAGTTGGAATTCAAATGTTTGTGGGAAGAAAATCTATTGAGTTGTTGTTTACTCAACGGAAATTTAACTAGGGATCGTGATTGATGTTTGTTAAAATGGAATTTGGTTGGGTTCTGGACTGTCAATTATTAGATTGAAATTTCTGGGAGCTTGGGACTATTGTTTATTTAAAATAATTTTGGTTGGGTTTGGGAATAAACACTGTTATTGTTGTATTTTACTGGGAAAGAAATAATTTTCTTATATATGAACTTTGCATCTGTATATTTTTGCCCTGTTTATATATATATTCATTATGTTATCAGGATTTGTATTATGAAATATATAAATACATATATATATGTATAAATATAAATATAGATGAATATATTTATATTATATGCATATATAAATGTAAATATATTTATACATATATATTTATGAAATTCCAGTAACTCTGTGTTCAGCCGTGTTCCCACGGCTTAAATAAATAAAATTAATTCTTTTGTTTTTATGTTGGGCTGACCGAATGGTGGTTCGGCCTCGGCCATACCCACCATTTGGCCGTCCGAGGCTTCGTGCAGCAGTCTAAGGACTGTCCACGGTAGTCCTTTGGATTGCTGCGTACAATCCGTAGACTGTCCATGGCAGTCCGTCGGATTGCTGTGACAGTTTATGGACTGTCCGTGCCGGATGGCCTTTAATTTTGTTTGAAATTTTTTTATTTTAAATGGGTTTCGATATGCGTTTAATTTAAATGAAAAGTCTTTACTTTAAATGACATTGGTTGATAAGTATTTAAATATATATATATATATATATATAATTATTTATTAAATCGTATATGGTGTTCTATAATTTTTAAGTGCATTGTTAAGTTAATTATTTCTGTTTGTAAACATAATTCTTTTGTTTCTGATATGATTAAAACATAATTGTATTATAGTGAGAACATGAAATTAGAAAGGAATTTCTATTAATTTGTTAAATTATTAACTTGATGGGATGGTATAGTAAAAAGGCAGATTGTGAATATATATATATATATATATCAGCATTAATAAGTTAGTTCTTATTTTTTTTAGTGGGTATATTGTGGAAATGGAATTTATTTTTGGAATTAAATAAGTTATCCTTTTTATGAAGTTGAATCTTGTAGACTTGTTGGATTCTTAGAACAGATCTATTCTCTTTTTACATTCCCTCCTCAAAAAGAATTAAAATGTATAATATGTAGTTTTTTTAAAGGGTATTTATGTGTGTAAATTTATTTAGATAGATTTAAGATTTTAAGGTGGTAAGTTCTAATATGTAGTTTAAGTATTTAGAGTATTGTTATTATTGTCATTTTAAAGTATAAACAATTGGTCTTAAGTGGTTCTCACAATTAATTTAAATATTGGAAGTGAGTGTTAAGTTAGTATGATGAAAGGAGAGTGGAAATAATGTTTTGAACATAAGTAGTTATGAAATGATAATGAGTTAAATACCCAACTATTAAGTAGTTTTCAATTATGTTGATAAATGAAAGGGGAAATTTAAATGTATGGGCATGATTAGTGATTGATTAGGGTATTCTTGAATTGGATAGTTTATTGGTGAAATGGGATTTTAATCTTTTGAAAATTGACTTCCTTTATATTCATTTAATGGTTGATTTGTACGTTCTCTTTATGGATAAGTCTTTTAGAATACTTGTGATGGTTATCATAAATTGTTTTAGTTAATTGAGTAATTTAGATGGGTAAGTTGTAAAGTTATTTAGTTCTGGTTGTTAATTGATTGGTTATTAAATATTGTTCTTGTTTGAATTTATGGTTGTTGTTTATTATGTGAGTGTTTGGTGGAGTTGTGAGTGGTTGAGTATTTAAGGTGTTCTTTAGTTTGGTGCCTTGGAAATGTTGGTGAGTAGAGGATAATTTTGATGGTGTTGTCTTGGTGTGAATTTCTCTTGAGCTACTCCCGGGTTTTGAAAGGATTTCTATTTCTTAAATTTGTGTTGTTAGTTGATTGGAAACTCTTACTGCTTTGTCTACCCTTGTTGATGAGTACTTGAGTATTTGATTTATTTTTGGGCTTCCAGAGGCAAGGGGAACCTTACTGTCATGTTTTTTGATTTTGTCAAAGGTCTTTTGTATACCAACTATATGGGTATCTTGTGAGGAGGAAATTGAGGTCTCCCATGGAATGCCTAGTGGATGGCTTTTGGTTTTATTAAGTGATTTCGTTGAATTAAAGGTTGATTTTCTTTTGTGTTTTCCTATTTGAGGTGACACCATTGTTGATTTGTGGATGGGTCTTGATGAATCTTCCCTTTTTTATGGCTTTTCTGAGTTACTCTCATATTTGAGGAAATTTTATCCTTGTGTTGGAATTATTAGGGAAAAACTTGTGTTGCTTCATTTTACCCTTGTTTGTGGGTTTTCATTCTTTTGGCTTCTAGAGGCTTGAGATGATTGATAATTGATGTTCTCTCTCTTTATGTGCCCTTGATGTGGCAAGTGTTTTGGTTTCATGATTTTAAAAGGGTTGTATGGGAATTGTTGAAACTTTGACTATGTATTTATAGCGAGATGGGTAATGCCTCACATGCTTCTCAGTTGTGATCTAATATTCTTGTTATGTTGTACAACCCTTGGTTTCTTGGTTTTTTTATGTTGTTGGGTCTCTAGGGAGAGTGGCTCCTCGTGGGGGCCGACGCCCCGCTTAAGGGGAAGTGCTCAGGATAATCCATGAGTGAGTTAGTAAACAAATGAAAACCTAATAATTAACTTAGGAGGGTTGGGTAGTAATATCATTACAAGTTTTTAAAATGGATGCATGGTCTTCATTAGTGCTTCCGCAGACTAATGGAAGGTTGAGAAGGCCATGGTTGGCAAGGTTGTGACCTCATCTTCATGAGAGGTCTACGGCTCTGCATGAGTCACCCTATGGACTGGCGCCTCCAGTTGGGAGGAAGGGCACATGATAGCCATAGATGGTACCGGCACCTCCAGTTGGGAGGAAGAGCATAGGATAGCCCATATAGGACTATGCGATGACACTCTCCCCTAGTTGCCCATGTGTTTTATTTTGCTATGTTCCTCTGGATGTAGGTTATGGGAGTTGGTTGGATTGTTGATTAAATGAATTTAAATTGATTTATGATTTAATGTCTTGATACATCTTTGGTGTACTTTGTGGTCTTGTATGATCTCATTGATATTTGACTTTGTACTTTTATGGTACTGTGATATAATGTTATTGTATTGTTTAGTCGCAATTTGGAATTGTATTATGTTTATTAATTCAGTTTGATTTGGAAGTGTTTCATGATCATATTTTGGTTACTTGTTTATTGGTCATTGCTTTGATTTATGTGATAAGATTTATGACTTTAAGTTATTATGTTGACTCATGAATGTTGTTAATTATGTCATTGTAATCCTGGAGTTTTATGATACTTTTGTATGTTGTTGAGTCTTGTGGTTCCCTGTTTGGATGTTCTTGGTTGAGGTCTCTTTCTTGTTAGCCCCTTTAGCACGGGGGGTGGGTCTTTGGACCCACATGGTCGGGTGGAATGTGCTAAGCACCCCATTGGGTTCCCAGTCAAGGATCGAGAGGTGCAGATTGGTGCGGTTGTAGCGACTCGAGAGTTGTATCCGTCTTGGAGCCAGTTTTCATCTTTTCATTTGTATCATGATTCTTGTTGTATGTTTTCCGTTCATGGTTGGAAACATTTTTGTATCATTGTATCTCTAGAACATTGTACTATAATGTAACATTAAATCTTGTGTGGATATTGGCCATGGTAGTTGTTATTTAATGTGTTAAGTTAATTATGTATATGTTGTACTTACTCAAATGGTTTCTTATCAATGATTATCATGTATGTGTTATATTTGTTAATGTTTATTTTGTTATGGATTATATCTTTGGCTTTTATTCTTTATTGTCGTTGTGCGGATCTAAGTCTCGTAATGACTCCTCGTGTACCCCAAGGGATGTATGTGCTAGTGAGTCTGCTTAAATGAAATTCATGTCATGATTTAATGTGTTTTACATGTATGTTATGTTAACTTAAAAATAAAAAAATAAAAAAATTGTGCAGTAAATTATTATGTTGTTGTCCTTTGGGGTTTACATGGCAGGGCGTTACAATAAGTGTGGTGTGTGGTGTGTGGTGAAGAATTGTTAAGGTGTGAATATGGAAGGAGGAAGAGAAGTGTGGTGAAGTGCGAAGAGTTTCAAGGGATATGTTATCATGCGAGCCTAAATGCTTTATCAGTTGAGGATCAGAACAAAATTGTTGAGCGACTACTATGAGAAGCAATACTTCTTATTCTAATCTTCATTGGAACTAAAGCCTACACACATAAGGTGTATTCTATTAGTTCATACTTTTGGCAATGAGCCACAACCTTTGTATTTTGGTGATTAGCCATCTTTTGTATTCAGGTTGTGAGCCTTTCAAAGATAGTGAGTCTTGGTAGTGACCCTTATAATATCTTGTATCCAGATATAATATATTGTGAGTTAATCCTCATCGTGGTTTTTCCCATTTTGGGTTTTCCATGTAAAAAATCTTGGTGTTCATGTGTGTTGATGCATTCATTTTTTTTCATCTTCTCTCTTGCTAATTGAGTCATAATTATGATATAATGTTTATATGAATTTTATTTGAATGGTTTTATGGAATATGGATTCACCCCCTCCCCCTATCAGTATTATGGGTATTCAACAGTTTGTCCAAAACACACACTAACTCTGGGTAGTGGAACCTCAAGTTGTCCACTAGGCAAGTTTTCCCAATGGGTGGCTTAGTGAGAAAGTCATGCCCTTGTTTAGGCTTCTCACCGTATAGTGAGAAAGTCATGCATCTATCTAGGCTTCTCATCGTACTAACCATACCGAAGCTATCCCTCTGATAACTTCAATAGGGTGCCACAAAATGAAACTTCAAGCTTCACAAGGCCTAACAAGCCATGTTATGCTAAGAACTTATGAACATTATGTGAGTAAAGGTTTGTTCAAAGGGACATTGCTTAGTTCATGTAAGGTCTCTTCTTAGGGAACATCATTCCTAATGTCTTCAAGAGAGGAAAAGTTAGAGAAATAACAAACTCTTGGAGGAAATCAAACCTAATGACACCACCAAGAAAAAGATGCATCACAAGAAAAAATAAAATGACACAAATAAATATGAGTGTTGATGCATGACCCCACTTTAAATTGATTGCTAACACTATTAACGTGAGAAATCCATTTTAAAGTAGAGGAAGACATGAGAGCTTATTTGGAAATCCCTATGTCAAGTCATATGTTCCCAATGAAACTACATCATGAATAAGGGGTTACCCCAAAAATGAAATGATAAACATAGAAATAAACTATGCCACATTCAAGCCAACTTAAGGAATGTCTTCCACATCCCAAGATTTCTCTTATACATGGAAGGAGGTCAACTATCCAAAAGAGACAATGAAAAGTACCATATGATGGTAGGGCTACCTAACCCCCTTTCCCCCACTTAGTGCAAGATAGGGGTGAGTAGAGGTGATTGATGAAAATTGGTAACAATTAGAGGAATGAGGTACTTCAACGCAAGGAAGAGCACCACAATCATTAAGATGTTAAATTTTATTACCAAAAACCTTACATTCATTAGTAGAATGACCATGAACTCTATGATATGCACAAAATGAACTCTTGTAGTAAAGTTTATTTCATGTTCTTGGAGGGAGAGGTATCAAATGATCTTGGAGGAGTCTCAACAAGATACTCTCTTGATCAATAGTAGAAGATGTTCCTTTATTTTGTGACAAATATATCTCTTGCTTAGTAAAAGGTGTCATACTTACACAAGACTTTAGATTGTGATATTTTGTACTCTTCTTGAAAGGAGGGTTTAAAATCTAATGAACTCCAATTATTAGTGTTTTGAGTGATGGAATTGATATTAAGCACATATTTCTTTAATTCTTTCATTTATTTCAAAGGAAAATAACCAAGACCACTAGTTTCTATTAGTTTAGGATGTACCAAGGTTGAATGTAGCTTAGGAAAATCTTTTGTAATAGTGTTGGTATTAAGTGAAGGCTTGTTTATTTCTTTCGAGGGACAATAGCCAAGACCATGACTTATTTATTGTGTATTAGGCTCTATAGGGACATGGATACCTTGTTCTCTAGCACCACATCATTTTCCACTATAACTAAGTTCTTTCATAAGTTCATAACATCTTCCATAATTATTTTTCATTTCTTTTGGATTCGGTGGTTGTTCATAATTAAATTCATGAAATTTTGTTATATAATTTTCTTCTTCTTTTAAAGTGGTTGAGGTGGACACATTAAAATTTTGTGTTGACATTACTACTTTTTCTTTTCCCTTTTCAAAAGTTCTTTTGTTGTGATATTGTATTCTCCCATGAATGTAGGCATGAAATCTAAGGAACCCCAATCATCTTCCAATAACTTCGTGACTTTTTCAACATTTCCCTCTTTTCTCTCTCTCTCTTGAACGAGTTCCTCTTGTGTATTTGGTGTCAATGTTGTCAATGGATTTTCCTTGTCTTTTTTAAGTTGTAAAATAGTGTAGGGCTTATGATCAAATTTGATTGTATATAATTTTTTTTTCTAGATATACTTTATTTTACAATGAAGGGTAGAAGGTACCCCATCCATTGCATGAATTCATATCCTTCCTAAAAGAAGATTATATGAAATATCATGACACATAACATGGACCAGAGTTTGCAATGTTACCTTCCCGACTATAATAGGTAATATGATCACACCGAGTGGCTGTTTACTTACATTATTGAACCCACAAATAGATAAAGTGTTAGGTTGAATTTGGCTTTTTTCTGCTTCAATATTTTCCAAAAGGTTTATGCTACAAACATTAATGGTTGAGCCATTGTAAACAAGGGTCCTCTTTATCCCAATTTGATTCTGTAGAGCTATTATCATGAAAGCTTCATTTTATTTTGGATCTTCTAACAAAGGTAGCTCATCTTGATGGAAAGTACTGTCTAAGTTGATCAAAGTTATAGCTTGAATTTTGGCTGCCACATCATTTGGTTGCATATTAGGAGTGGTAGGAACTTATTATAAAGCACTTTGAAGCATGTTATGATAACTAGCTGAGGCTTGAATAAGTCCCCATAAGGATATCTTAGCAGGAGTATTTTTAAGTTGTTCAATAAGATCATACTCCTTTCCACTTTGTAAAGACAAATGAGGTGCACTAGGCAAGATAGGTTGAGGAAATGGGAAGGATGTTGGAGTTGTTTGTCTTGGTTACAAATTTTTTCTAGTGTTATATGTATGAGAAATGGTATTGTAACTTGGTTGCTATGAAATATTATCATTATCAAGTTGCCTTGTAGGTTATTCTAAGATAAGCATGACTTCATTTGGAACTTGTGGTTGTTGTGAGGGTGGATAAATGATAAGCTCAGGCTTAGGATATCACTTTAGGGGATATCTAATTTTTATAACATAAAAAGACTTATCCTTATTTTCACGATCTCTTAGTGAAGGGAGGTCTAATGTCACTTCATCATTTACAATGAATAAAGCCACATTAATCTTTTTTGAAAGACATGCATCAATTCTACAAGTTTCTTGCACATTGATATCTATCCTAGTAAGAGAGCTTCTAGGAGAGGAGAAAACAATATATTCATCACATTCCATGGTTATATTTTGTAAAGTAACTTCCTTAGAAATAGGGGAAGAATCAAGAGAAAAAATATGATGTTCATGCTTACCAATGATTGCATCTTTTCATTCAAATAGATCTTTCCAAATAGTAGGAGCATTAGGAAAGGGAGAAATGAGATTCTCATGACTCAATAAGTGTATCCTCTAACACCAAACTATCTTCTTCACATAAAGGAGAGATATTAGGAGAATACATTTTTTTACTGTCGTGATTATCTACAATTACATCCACATGTCCTATAATGTCTTCAAAAGTAGGAGAGGTAGGATTTTCATAGCTCTCAATCATTATATTTATTAACACCAACATATCTTCACAAATGTGATTTTTATGAATGTCCACGATTGTATCCTCTTTCACTAAAGAATTTTCACAAGTAGGGGAGGTTTTGGGAGATGCATGGAGACTAGGTAAAGTAATATTAAAAATTGTGTCAATGATCTTATCTTTTTGTTTCATAATATCTTCCCAAGGGGGGGGAGGAGAGGGACAAAAAATAATTTCATGATTCTTATTGATTGTATCTTCTTTCACCAAGACACCCTCTTCACCAATAAGCGAGGTATCAGGAGAAGAACAATTATGGTTTTCATGATTATGTATGCTTGTATCCTCTTGTATCATATCATCCTCACAAATGGGAGAGATAATAGGGTTTGAGTGAGGGATAGGCAAGGTGATATTAAGGATTGTGTCAATGGTTTGATTCTCTTTCTCTAAGATGTTCTCATAACTAGGAAAGATAGTGGAAGGATGGCTAACATGTTTCTTAATGACCTCATTTTTGTTCTCTAAATTGAACTCATGAGAGGGGATTTTATACTTATGCAATCCATTCTTAACTATGTCAAAACCACATCTCTTAGAAGGAAAAATGGTAACATGAAAAAGTAGGCTATCTAACTTATGCAATGCTTCAAAAATATAAAATGTCCTATAGATTTGATGATTTTAAATACCGAAAAGGTTTTTTTAAATGATTTAAAATGGCTAGACTAAATGGATTATTGGACCTAGATGCACAAAACAAAAATTCTTGAAACTTTCCAGACTAATACAATAGGTTACCAACAAGCCTGGGAAGTGTAGAAAACCACCAGAAAGCTTAGAAAGTTGGTTTTTGTAGGCCTCTAAGGAATAATTTTCCCAGTGGTGAATGGGTCCTGGTATAGGTTTTTTCAAAATTGAAAAATTCAATTTCTAAGTGATTAGCTATGTTCTCTATTTCAAGTCTCAGTCTGGTATTTCTGTAATTTAGAATTTTCTAGCATTTGATGTGTAAATGGAAGTAAAACTAATGACTAATTATGATGAACTACATGATAATTTTTGAAATGAAATTATGATACAATTTTTGAATATGAATGATGGAAAGTAAACTAACATGCAAACACTATGCAAAATTAATGTAATATGCATGCAAATTTTTGGATTTTTTAGATTTAAACAATGAAAAAATGTTAATTTAAACCACTATATTCAATGCAAATTAATGCAAGATTTAAAGAGCCATAAATTTAATGAAAGTAATGCAAAATTAATTCAATCTATTGCAAAACTTAGGTCTAGGGTTAAAAGGACTCCAATTTTCAAAATGTTGTTGCACAAGGTCGGGTTCACCAAAATGAAACATAGAAAAATAGGATAGGAGATTTTCCTAAAATGGAAAAGTGGATCCAAATAGGGAAAAGGGGTCCTATTCTTCTACTTTCATTAGGGAATGAGATCCACACCAAGAATTTACCAACAACGCTTAGGTGAGTCAACCCAAGATGTGGATTTATCAATTTCCCCTTTTTGCTAGGATGGGGGTCTAAGCTAAATAGAACTTTGGGGAAAAAGATTAAAAATATAAAATAAACTCCAAATTGTGATCTATAAACATAAAAATCCAAATTGTGATCTATAAACATAAAAATCCAAATTGTGATCTATAAATATTGAATTTAGAAGCTCAAACATAAAACTCATGGAACCTATAGAATTTAGGGAGAATATGGAAGGGATAAATGTTGTGTACCTTTTGTAGAAAGTTATTTTTCAAGGATCACTAAGGACTCATTCTCCCTATGGTGAATGGGTCCTGCATAGGGTTCCAGAAAATTAGTTTCTAGATTTTTTTGTATTGTGTCCGCAATCCCAGATTACTTATTTTCACTATGGGACAACCAAAAATAAATTAAGTAGGTCAATTTCTATTATTTGATAACTTTTCTTGCAACTTTGAAAAAATTGTAACTTCTTTCAATTGTTCTCTTCAAAGGATCTTAAACTTAGAATGCAGTTTTTCATTGGTCGAGCCCCGTTTTGATAATTAAACCTTGAAATTAAATAGAAAATCATGAAGGAATGATGAATAAACAACAATATGTAACAACTCACCAAACCTTATTTGAACCTTAGATTGTAAATCTACAAACTTGCAAGAATTGGCTTCAACAGATATAGATATTGATCATGAAACTTGATTAGAGACAATTTCATTGAATGCTTGGCTATATCTTGAACACTACATCACCACATTAGCTAAAAAAAAAATGCATGATGCAAGAAATATTTGACATGATAGGAATCTTGATTTCTGCAATAATCTTCTACAAATCTACCCTTGAAATACCTTGAAATTGCTCTTGATTTACTCTTGATCTCATAAACATGATATTAGGACTTGAACACTTGAAGATCTAGGATGCTCTCTTGAAAATCTAGGTGAAACTAAGTGAAATAACCTCTTATTTTTTACATATCTTAAGATTAATTCTTGAAATTCAAATATGAAAAGTCAACATTGAATTGTGGGTTTGAAATCATTAAAATACGGCCAAAAACATATTTTAAAGAGGGATCCTAGGTCTAAGTGAAAATCCATTCACCCTGTAGTGAATGGGTCCTAATCCACATACATAGGACACACATTGCTTAGTGTTAAACATAGTTTAAATTAGGGTCCTAGATCTAAGTCAGGACCCATTTTTCCTATGGAAAATGAGTCCTAGGTCACTTACCTAGGACACACATCTTCCAAAGTTGAGTGTTGTGTAGTGACATTTATGAATGTTGGGTTTTATGCCTTAGAAATTTCATTTAATTAGGCTTAGATTTGAATTAAAGGGGCCATTTAAAGAAAATTTACCTCAATCAATTAATAAATATCTATATTAATGTGAAAGTATAAAGGTTCACCTTAAAACATGAAAAAATAAGGCACAATTAAGTCCATTTAATTTAAAAGGTCCCTAAACTTAATGTGAATATGAAAAACATATTACAACACTAAATCAAGACATAATTAAACTCATTTTATTATTAATTGTTCCAAAATTAAATGTGAAAAAGGGATACTTTTTCCTACACTATAGTAAGAAACCAACCCTCATTCACATACTCATAAAAATCTGAAAATTCAACTCATAAATGGTTTGAAACAACACAAAAATTTACAAGAAGTGTTGTTCTTTGTTCATTCAAAATCTCCTAGAAATTCAAGAATTGCATAGCATAACTGAAAATAGTGGTTGTGTAGCCATATGGACTCATGAAAATCATTAAAAATATGAAATATGACTGATACAAAATAGCAAAAATAAATACAAAAATTATCTCATGAACAATTTGACTTCTATCACAAGCCTCTAGCATCTTCACCTTGCAATCTTCATTATAAATCACTTGTACAATCAAACAATAAAATTATCATTATTATTACTTCTGTAGTTCACCTTCAAATATGCAACAAATTTTTTTTTTTGGTCTCTTTCAACCTTCTTTCAGCTAAATCTCTCAAGCTCCCTTCACATGGACGTCACTAGCTCACTATTTCTCAAAATGTGGAGCTCACTAGCTCCCTAAAAACATGGGATTCTATGCAAATAGAAATCTGAAACATTGGAGTCTTCAAATCCTCTCTTCAATCTAGCAGCATCTCCCCACCTCACCTACAAAAACTCCCCATGCCATCTTCCCAAATGAAAAGGCCTAAGAATATAGATTTGTGAACAAAAAAAATAACTATGGTTTTCCAAAAGCACAAGAAAAATACCTCCTTGGAAAACCCACACCAAATTTGGAGAAATTTAATCATAAAATACTAATATTACTTAATGCTCACATGGCCTTCACATGGGCACCTAAACCATGTCCAATCAAATTTGTTCAATTATGACACCTTTGATTCTTGGTGGCTTAGATGGATCCAAATACTGACATGCAACAACATGCAAAGTTTGTGCACAAACATGCAATTGCATGCAAGGCATATAATTTAACATGCAAGAACATGTACCCCATGTGGTCACCACCATGAATTGGATGCCTAAAAGGAGTATTTTCCCAAATTTTCCTTAGAAAATATTCATAAATGCATAATTCCCACCAAAATTATAATTACAACTTCATCCCAAGGGAAATTACAAAGTTGCAAATGAAAATGTTAATTCTCCTAACCCCTAAGCCCTTATACAATATTTTTGGTGATGCAAGATTGCTAGTACCCCTAGATGCTCCTAGAGACACCATGGGGTTGGAAATTTTTTGTGAATATGGATTCAGAAAATGGAGTTGAGTGGTAGTACCACCCTTTTGGATTGTAAGAAAATCTTCAACAAACTCCACCACTGAATTTGGTACCTGTAATTGAGTTTTATTTCTCCTCTTCCAAAATTTAGCTAGAACAAGCAACCTCCTCCTCTGAAAACATTTCAATCCATTCTTCTCTCCTCTCATGGACTTGTATCTGCCATGTACCATCCTCCTCCTAATACCATACATTTTCCTCTTTTCTCTTGTGGGATTCAACCCACCACAAATTGACCACCTCCACCAAGTTCCTACTACACCATCATCTACAAATTCTACATGAAAATATGTATTATCTAAAGAAAAATAAAAATCTACTACATCCTTATACAAATCTACAATTAGTACTCCATGGAAATTAAAAATTTCCATCTGAATACTCTATTCTTTATCAACATCCTCTTCTACTTTGAACAAAGAAGGTATAGAATCATCACAACTAAATTCAAAATTAAAGTTTACCTCATTCTTGTTCACTATCCCAAAATATTTTTTCTCATTATTCACTGCAACATGCATCTTCTCGCCTCCAATGACAAGTTTTGTAAACTCATCTTCATGTTTGTCCATCATTTGTCCTTCCAACAACTTGTTGATTCTTTCCATCTCTCCTATCAACAAGAGATATCCTCTTCCTCACCAACCTACTCATCAAACTTAGGACCATCCATGTTCAAAATTTTTGATTTCAAACCTTCTTTGTCCACTTCATATAATGCAATCCATCCAATATCACTGAAACTTGTGCCTCATTATCTTCTCCATTTGTCTGGGTTGCCCCCACAAATTCTTCCTTACGCTGAACCCCTTGTTGGAAGAATGGGCCTCAATCTCACAGGTTGAAACCTCTGAAAGAGAAAAGTTAGTGTGACTTTCCTTCTATCTGGCTGACTGGTAGTTTGTAACCTTGTTGAAATGTTAAGGTCACCGAGATCTTGATACTGTCTTGCTGACTAGTGCTATCGCTATGACTTGAAGTGTTCGGTGTAACCCTTTGCCCAGTGGGTTGGTCTGGCTGACAGGTTGTTCATAGTGGTGGTTGGGGAGAATCATGGTGATTGGAGTCATCAGAGTAACTCAAATGCTTTGGTATGAAGTCTTATCGATATGGAAAGTCTTGCCAAATAGCTACACTTGGAGTCATCAGGATAACATGAATGCTTCAGTATGAAGTCTTAGTGATGGATGTTTGTCTTAGCGATGGGGTAGTCTATTGTCGGTATGACTCTTGGTGACTATTTGGTGCTCGGTATGACTTGAGGGCTCAATATTATCTCTCAGTGATAGCCTAAGTCTTGTCGATAGTTTTCACATCGATATGACTTGGGAACTTCGATATGATGTCTCATCGAAGGGAAAGCTGATATCTATGTGACCTTTGAACATCGGTATGATGTCTCATTGAATAATGATGGTCTTTTCGAATATAAATACATGTGATGGATATCTATATGATGTCTTGGTGACAAGGGGAAGTCTAAGTGAAAGCTTGTGAACTTGGTGTAACATCTTGCTGGTGGGGATGACTCTTGGTGATAATGACAATCAGGTCTTGTGGCGTCGGGGAGACACGGTTAGTGTCTCACTGACATGCAAATAAATTTTGAATGCCTTTGACTGAGTGAAAGACTATCATACATGGTGAGTCTACAACCAATCAGAGAAGCTAAATGGGAACCGTTGGAAGTTAGTTTGTTGTGGTCATTCTTTGAGGAAGTTCAACAGACTAGTGATGACATGGATATACTCAGGAATTGTAGATGTTGTTCAGTTCGATGGATGTTCGAGATCTATAGTTGGACGGATGGTTGGATGAATAGTTCGATGAGTGATCAGTGTGAATTTAATTATGAGAGTATTGTAACTTGAATATTCTATATAAGGTTGATAATTGTGAATGCTACTATAAATTGACATTAGAAAGATAAGTCTAATCTCTATATGTAATTTATGTTACTGTAATACAAAGAGGCTTTTCTTGGTGTGGTGGGTTTTTCTCCCATAAGGGTTTTCCCACATAAATCTGGTGTTCATCTATGTATGTTAATTTCTCTGTTTCTGCTATTTCTTTCAAGTGTATCTTAATTGGACTATAAATTGAAAATTTAAAAGCACCTCTACATTCTTCCCTGAGGTTTTGACGTTAGGAGAGTTGTTTCCGCACCTTAGTTTTCCTTACAAGGGGTATCAGAGCCTAGCCAATTGTGATATCCTTGTGGGTACGTTGGGTTTTTTGTGTCAATTCTATTCAGTGGGAGTCTTGTAGAAATTTGGTAATTCAAATTATAGGTTAAGATGGTGAGCACATCAGGAAAGATTGAAATTGAGAAATTCAATGGCAGCAATTTTGAGTTGTGGAAACTCAAAATGGAAGATTTGTTGGTTGATCATGATCTATGGCTTGCTATGTCTAGAATGAAGCCTCTAGGCATGAAGCAATAGGATTGTGACCTTGCAGATGGAAAATCAAAGGGGCTAATAAGGCTCTGTTTAGCAGACTATGTTCTTTTGAATGTTCATGAAGAAAAGACTCCATCTTCCTTATGGAAAAGACTAGTAGCTATATATTAGGGCAAGTCCTTGGTGAATAAATTGTTCTTCAGGAAGAAGCTATACTCTTTGAGAATGCAAGAAGGAGGGTCTGTTGCTAATCATTTGAACGCATTCAACATGCTGATTGCATAGTTAACATATGTGGGTGTGAAAATTGATGAAGATTGTTGCATGCTGTTATTATGTTCTTTGCCAGATTCTTGGGATCACCTGGTGATGGTTATTAGGAGTACGACATCCAATTTTAAGATGGAAGATGTTGTTGCTTATTTGCTATCAAAAGAGATGAGAAGGAAATCTTCTGAGATGGTGAAGGAGGCTCTTGCTGTTAGAGGAAGATCGAAAGAAAAAGGAAAGAAGGACAAGAAGTCCAAATCCAAATTAGAAGGGAGATTAAAGTCTCCTGGAAAGAAGTCCAAGGTGAAGTGCTGGAACTATGGGCAAACTGGTCGTGTTCAAAAGGATTGCAAAGAGGAGAAGAAGAAGAAGAATTCTTCCGATAATGATTCTTCTCAGAGTGATGTAGACGCCTTCATTGCAGCCTTGGCTACACAAGCATCAGATGATGTCTTGCTGATTGATTCTGGAGCATCTTTCCACATGACATCTCATAGAGACTGGTTCATGAAGTATGAAAACTATGATGGTGGAAAGGTGTATTTGTCAAGTGATTCATCTTTGGAAATTGTTGGCCGAGGGAGAGTCATAATTGAATTCCCTGATGGAAGAGTGAAGGGAGTCAATGATGTAATGCATATACCAGGTCTGGCTCAAAATATACTTTCTATTAGTAAGTTGAATGATATTGGAGTGCAAGTCACATTCTCTGGAAATGGTTGCAAGTTGACTAGAGGCTCAATGGTGCTAGCAAGGGGTGCTCGTATTGGTACCTTGTATAAGTTGGATGCACATGTTGTTCAATGTAATAGTGTCTCTGTAAATTCACATAAAGCTACTCATGGAGGAAAAGAGGAAAATTTTCTTGTTTGTGTAAACTCTATGGAAGTTAAACTTCCAGTAGAAAATATTATGCTATGGCATCATAGGCTAGGCCACATTGGAGAGAAAGGTTTAAAAACCTTGAAGAATAAAAACTTGGTTGAAGGGCTTGATGATTGTAACCTCGAGTTTGAATTTTGTAAAAATTATATATAGGGTAAACAACACCATGTTTCATTTTATTCCAGTCCTCACAAATCTTCTAGTTTGCTTGATTATATACATTTTGATGTTTTTGGTCTAGTGAATGTTCCTTGTTTGTCTAAGTCAAGGTACTATGTATCGTTTATTGATGATTATTCAAGAAGGGCATTTGTCTATTTTTTGAAAAGTAAATCATAAGTGTTCAGTCCATTTAAGGAATTTAAAAAACTTGTAGAAAATCAGACTGGAAGAAAAATAAAATGTTTAGGGACTGATAATGGTGGTGAATTTTGTTTTGATGAATTCAATAGGTACTATAAAGATCATGGAATTAAAAGACATAAAAATACACCTTACACTCCACAGAAAAATGGAGTTGTAGAAAGATTCAATAGGACAGTAATGGAAAGAGCATGAAGTATGCTGAGCAGTGTTGGCTTGGAGGAGAAGTTCTGGGCTCAGGCAGTTGCTACAACATGTTACTTGATAAACTGTTCTCCTAATTCTGCTCTTGTTGAGAAAACACCTTTGGAAGCATGGTCTGGTAAGAAGCCCTCTCTGAGACACATTCAAGTTTTTGGTTGTGAGGCATATGCATATGTGCCAAATGAGAAAATATCTAAATTGGAGAACAAGGCTATCAAATGTATTTTTATTGGCTATAGTGCTGGCATAAAAGGATACAAGCTTTGGAATCCTGATACGAAGAAGGTTCTATACAACAAAAGTGTTATCTTTCGTGAGATGAAGCCTTCTACCTTGGATCTACAGTCAGAGACAAAGTTAGAAAGCAAAAAGGATGTAGTTGAAACTCCTCCTACACCAGATAAAGATGAATTGAAAATTCAAAATTTTGTATCTAAAACTAAGGAGAGCTCAAGTAGTTATGAGAGTTCTGAAGATGAAGAACAACCTCAGCCTCAGCAAGTGAGGAGGTCAACTCATGAAAGAAAGCAACCTGATAGGTATGGGTTCTCTTTGATAGATTCTACTTGTGCCTATGCTTTAATTTCTAGCACTGATGAGCCTAGGACTATGAAAGAGGCATTTAAAATGTCTGATTCAAACTCTTGGTTGGAAGCCATGAATGGAGAAATGGCATCATTATAAAATAATGATACTTGGAGTTTGGTGCCCTTGCCTGAAGGAAGAAAAGATGTTGGCTACAAATGGGTATTTAAAAAGAAAATAGGTCTGGATGGCAGTGTGGAAAAGTACAAGGTGAGGTTGGTTGTGAAAGGTTATTCCCAGGTAGAGGGAATTGATTATGGGGAGATTTTTTCTCCTATAGCTAAGCTGACATCTATCAGATTCCTTTTGTCACTTGCAGCAGCGTATGACTTAGAGGTTGAATAGATGGATGTGAAGATAACATTTCTTCATGGTGATCTTGAAGAAGAAATTTATATGTCCCATCCTAAGCACTTTGTGGAGAAAGTTAAAGAAAAATTGGTTTGCAAGTTGAAAAAATCTCTATATGGATTAAAGCAATCTCCTAGAAAGTGGTACCAGAAGTTTGAAACTTTTGTTTTGTCATTAGGATTTGTAAGATCAAAATATGATCATTGTGTATATTACAAAGCTGAAAGTGATTGAGTTCTTATTATTTCTCTCTATGTTGATGATATGTTGTTCACAGGCAATAGTAAGTTAATGATTTATGATCTTAAGTCTCAGTTGTTTGCAAAGTTTGAAATGAATTATCTTGGTGTAGCTAGGTATATTCTGGGAATGGAAATAACCAGGGATAGGAAGAATAGAAAAATTTGGCTCAGTCAGAGTAAGTATATCAAGACTATTCTAGAGAGATTTTGCATGAATGATTGTAAGCAACTAGTTGTTCCAGTTTTGTAGGGAATGAAACTATCTATTGAAGACTATCCAAAATATCCTATTGAGATGGAGGAAATGACCAGTATACCTTATGCTAGTGCGGTTGGTAGTCTTTTGTATGCAATGGTCTGTACAAGGCCAAAAATTTCCAAGTAGTGGGAGTACTTAGTCGGTTTATGGGTAATCCTAGAAGGACACATTGGGATGCTATGAAAAGAGTATTTAGATATTTGAAGGGCACTTCAGAATATGATTTGTTTTACCATGGGAACTTGGTTGAATCAAAGAGGACTCTCAGTATTCGAGGCTATGTGGATTCTGATTGGGTAGGGGACATTGATAGTAGAAGATCCACTAGTGGATATATCTTCATGATGAATTGTGGTGCTGTGAGTTGGATGAGTAAGCGGCAGGTTGTAGTCACTTTGTCCACTATGGAGGAAGAGTACATGGAAGCAACACATGCTTGTAAAGAAGCAATTTGGTTAACACGTTTGTGTTCTAACATTGGTATTGATGTAGGGAAAATAACAATTTACTATGACAGCCAGAGTGCTATCTGTTTGGTAAAGAATCCTACTTTCCATGCTAGGACAAAACATATAGATGTATAGTATCATTTTGTATGAGATATGGTGGAGGATGGAAAGGTCTCATTAGAAAAAGTGGATACTCTAGAGAATGTTGCAAATGCATTGATGAAGCCAGTGAGCACAGACAAGTTTAGGTGGTGTGCCAATTCGATAGGCCTCAATGCCCATGAATTTTAGTAGTTTTGTTGTGCTTTGGAGGTGCCTGTGTGATCTTCATCAAGTGGGAGATTGTTAGAATAATGTGCCTCAATCTCATAGGCTGAAACCTCTGAAGGAGAAAAGTCCGTGTGACATTCCTTCTGTCTGGCTGACTGGTAGTTTGTAACCTTGTTGAAATGTTCAGGTCATTAAGACCTTGATACTGTCTTGCCGACTGGTGCTATCGCTGTGACTTGAAGTGTTTAGTGTAACCCTCTACCAAGTGGGTTGGTTTGGCTGACAAGTTGTTCATAGTGGTGGTACGGGAGACTCATGGTGACTAGAGTCATTAGAGTTACTCAAATGCTTCGGTATGAAGTCTTATCGATATGGAAAGTCTCACTGAATAGCTACACTCGGAGTCATCGGGATAACAAGAAGGCTTCGGTATGAAGTCTTAGCGATGGATGTTTGTATTAGCGATGGGGTAGTCTATTGTCAGTATGACTCCTGGTGACTATTGGGTGCTCGGTATGACTTGAGGGCTCGGTATTATCTCTCAGCAATAGCCTAATTCTTTCCAATAGTGTTCACATTGATATGACCTAGGGACTTTAGTATGATGTCTCACCGAAGAGCGATAGTCTCACTGAAGGGAAAATTGATATCTATGTGACCTTTGATCATCGGTATGATGTCTCATCAAATAATGATGGTCTTTCCGAATAGTGATACATGTGATGGATATCAGTATCATGTCTTGGTGACAAGGGGAAGTCTGAGCGATATTTTGTGAACTTGGTGTAACGTCTTGCTGATGGGGACGACTCTTGGCGATAATGACAATTAGGTCTTGTGGCATCAGGGAGACACGGTTAGTGTCTCACCAACATGCAAATGCATTTTGAATGCCATTGACCGAGTGAAAGACTATCCTACGTGGTGAGTCTATGACCAATCAGAGAAGCTGAATGGGAACCGTTGGAAGTTAGTTTGTTGTGGCCATTCTGTGAGGAAGTTCAACAGACTAGTGAGAACATGGATATACTCAGGAATTGATGATGTTGTTCAGTTTGATGGATTTTGATCTATAGTTGGACGGATGGTTGGATGAACAGTTCGATGAGTGATCAGTATGAATTTAATTTTGAGAGTATTGTAACTTGAATATTCTGTACAAGGTTGATCATTGTGAATGCTACTGTAAATTGACATTAGAAAGATAAGTATGATCTCTGTATGTAATTTCTATTACTGTAATACAAAGAGGCTTTTCTTGGTGTGGTGGGTTCTTCTCCCATAAGGGTTTTCCCGCGTAAATCTGGTGTTCATCTATGTACATGTTAATTTCTCTATTTCTGCTATTTCTTTCAAGTGTATCTTAATTGGATTGTAAATTGAAAATTTAAAAGCACCTCTACATTCTTCCTTGAGGTTTTGACATTAGGAGAGTTGTTTCCACACTTTAGCTTTCCTTACACCCCTACCAAAGGGCTGCAACACTTTTTATTTTTGATCTTCTTTTCATTGTACTCTTTTAAGAGCACATTCTTTTTCCCATATCTCTCTTCTTGTATTACCACTTCCTCCTTAGCCATCTTTTCCAATAGATCTACTTCAGTTTGGAGATTTTCAAATTCTTCATGGTCCTTCCTATTTTCCACTTCTTCCCAATATTTTTCCTCAGAAAAATTATTACTGGCCTCCTCATGACCCATCCCATCCTCTCTAGTATAGACTGCCTCATGTTTGGTGATCTATCTACATGAAAATCACACACACACACCACCATAGCTCCTAGTGCAAACTACCTCACATCGGCGTATCTAGTTGCACACTTAGGAAATACTGCTTTGATACCATTAATGGGGTAAGAAACTAACCTTTGTTCATATACTCACAAAAATATGAAGATTCAACTTAGAGATGGGTGATCTTGTTGGTGTCTAAATTTGCAATCAACTTGAATCCTAAAGGGGTTCCAGGCATAATCGTTGGATTCAAGGAGATATTTGGCCAAAGCGTGGGAGATTTATATGAAACATCTCTCCCTTGCACTTTGGGCTCTGTGAAACCCAGAAGGGTGATCCTGGCAGTGTGCTTATAGATACTTGTGTTCCAGAGCATCTAGAACACCGTAAATAGATAATTCTCCTTCAATTTTCAAATGGATATATTACCCTAAAGATTTGGCTGAATTTCATAGTAATGTATTATTTAAACATGAGAAATATGATGTATTAAACTCCATAAAAAATTATACTGAGATAGAAAAGTAAAGTTAATTTTAATTTTTAACTGCCATAAATAATCTCAGGAGGCTACAACATTAAAAGACCAGTGCCATATTCTAGGGAGGAGTCACCTAAGCCATGTAATTTAAAAATCATCACAACATTTAATCTATCATAACTATGCATAGAAAATGATGCCTTACACCATTGATACCAGAAACTCAACCAATCATACTTAGTAATCCTAGCACATATTTTAACTCATTTATGCTAATACAATTTAACTCATTCTTTGAATGAAAGTAATAACACTAAACATACATTCAAGGAAAGACAAGAAGAAAAATACTAGCAATATTTGATTACTCATATTCAAAATCTATTCAATGTGGACATTGGAGAAAACCAGCTCAAAATATTTTTTCATTTACATACAAATATGACAATGCCATGATTGAATTCTCCATTACATGACTTAGACTATTCCAAAACCTAAAACCAACATTTATTCATTTCAAACCTATTACAAAATGTATTTCCATGACATCAAACTATGAGCAACCCTTTGCAAAATGAAACAAAAAAATACATTCAAGGAAAATGGAAAAACCCTAAATGGAAATCTCCATTGACACTTGGAAAAATGTGATCCTTTTGATTAGTCATTTCTTCTCCATTGAAGAGTACCTTCTACACTTTATTTCTCTTGCCTCCTCATTTTTTTCTTGCCATGTAGCTCATTTTTTTTTATACATGAGGGACTTTACTCTCTTAATCAGGAAATAGAAAGCCCTTTTACTTGTGCATTTCCTTTTAATTTACTTTCTCACCATCAAAAATCCCCTAAAAATTTCTGTTAGATATCTATCCATGGGCCCACTGTCACCTTATATCAATCACCACCCAGTAGTTATCATACATCACCAAAGTGATGAGAGGAGGAAGACACAATATAGCTATGGGAGATAAAAGTACACACCATCGTGCCATCACTAATGTGAGATGGGAAAAGAGAACACAAACAATGATGGGTGATAAAGAGGATGTGGTATCGCTTCATTGTTGAAATGGTGAGGAAATTTTTTTCTAAAACCGTGATGGGTGATATGAAATAGAGTGCATTACATGTGATTATCTTTCCAAGATCTTCCTATACTTTTCATTTTTCTTCATTAGCCAAGGCAAGTTGGTGTGCTACTCCCAACCCTCGATGAATTTTCTTCTCTTCATGTTTTTCTACTTCTCTATGAACTCTGGAGGCATCAAGAAAATGTTTACAATAATTAACCTACAACTCTATCTTCTTCTCATCAAAGTCATGTGTATGCGGGATTTCCATAACTGAGATTTGGCTGAGCACACAGAATGCATTCATTAATCCTAACACTGTTTGATGAACCTCATTAGTAGTACTTTTTTTGTTTTGAAGTCTTGAAGTTGAAAACTTTTACATTGCAACCCCAACATCAAATCGTAACATGTAATTTGAGGATGCCAAATGCACTACTCTTAATATTGTTCTCTTACAATATTTCCACTATTCTATTTCATAATGTGCTTGAGCTAAATATAATAAAATTTTGGTGTCAGTGCCAAAATAAAATTTCCTCAAACAATTTTGATACATTTTCATTGCAAGCGTAAATAGTCCTTGTGCAAAGTAAACATGTGCTAGATTTACCCATACATCAGACATCTGAACAAAGATGTTTCCTACAACAACTTCAGGTACCTGTGTAAATATTTCCTTTGCAATATCATATTGACCCCTTTTAGCTAGCATAATGGTTGCCCCATTTATCATGTTATGCCTGGAGTAGCTCCAACATTGTCAACATGTGACCTCTTTATGTTGTTGATAAGAATTCTCTTACCAACATAAGGTAACCCCACGACACCATCAGTAATAGATTTTTTCCAACTCATAATGCCTAGAGTAATATTTCAATAACTTGATAAGTATGTTAGCCCCAAGATAGTCAATAGTTTGAAGTTGTGATGAATGCTCAAGGGCCTTTGATGCTGATTTCCATTCTAAATTTGACTTCTACTCCATGTCTATGCATCTAGATCTAAGAGGATCTCTAGCATCTAGTACCTCCACATTAACATATGATGCTTTTATCACTTTAACCAACTCTTTGTAAAATTTTCTCTCTGAGTTATCATGAATTATTCTTGATCTTGAGTCTCTTGAGACCATTCTTTCTTTGCAAATTCATTTTGTCTATTTGATACAAAATTAGCAATTTCCTTGAGATCCCTATCTTTGATGCCTTATTTCATATAGCATACCTTAACTTCCCTTCTTTAGGTATAGGGTATGCAAATTTTATGTAATCCATTCTTCCATTGTGAATTTTCTTGCACTTATCAAGGACCTTACTATCTTTCTTTCTCAAACAAAGCTTTATTTGCAATCTATATGATTCCATTGCTATCTTGCTATAGTTGCAACATACGTGGAAGAATATATAGTTTTAAATAGTTGTCCTTTATTATGAATATGATATAATTCATCCCTTATGAGTATTTGAGCTATCTTATGTTCACTTCCTTACACTTTGCGACCCCTATAAGATTTGTCACCACATGACATTGTCATGATTTATGAAAAGTTGTCCTCCTCATGCTTGTTTCTCATGACTATTATGAGCCCTCTATTCATGCTATGTTCTTGGGTTCCCACTTGTTGTCCATATACTCTCTTTTTCATCACTAGGATCAAGCAAAATATGGTCCTTAGTTTGGTTGAATCTGTCCCAAAGCATAAAAGGTTTCGCAAATTTTTTAGAGTCTCATGAGATCCCACAATAGTGGTTTGCACTTTTTGCCAGGACATCCTATATTTTTGCTAAAATCACATATTTTTAGAAAATATAATGATTTAATCCTTGAAAATTTCCATTAAATGATTCCAATTAAAGAGGGTTTCATCAAACCACCTTAGATTACACCCCCTTGAATAGAACCCCGCTAGTTTTAAAACATACCTATAAGAAAGTCTCCTTTACACCTATCAAAATGCTAATAAAAAACCACTTTTGATTTACCTTTTGGGGGATCAAATGAATTCATTTAGATTCTATTTTTGTAAGTATGTTTTCCTTATTATAAGCTTCCCAAAAAGTATAATTTTAAATATATTTAATTTGATTATTATATTCATTTCTTGTGAATGTAGGTTTATCACTGAAAAATCAAGCTCTATGTTCTGCACATGTGGAAAAATACTAGATTATCAAAAAATAATTTAAAAATATCTATGCACTTGATATTGATGTCCTTAATCCAAAAGAAAATGAATTTCAATACATACAAAAAAATTTATGTGTTAGCAAGTGAACCTATGTCTAAATTGAATTTTTTTTGAATTCAAAACTTAACTAAAAAATAATAATTTAATAAAACACTATGAAACCAATTGCATGCACTAGATATCGTAGTTACAAATCTAAATTCGAAAAAAATAGAATTTTATCCTTCATAGAAAAAATGTTATGTGTTAGCAAGTACATGTTACTGTTTAAAAATGGTGTTTACTATTAAAAAATAGTTTTCAAAGGAAATGGAAAAAGAAATGCAATTTTTTCAAAAAAATTAAAAAATATATATTTAGAATCTATAGAGAAAATGTCACAAATCACTAGTTTGCACCATCTTCAAATTCCTCATGGTTTAGAAGCTATAAGTACTCAAAAGTGAAGATTTAGTTAAAAAATTCAGTTCAATGTCAAGTTTGGCCAAAAAGTGTAAACCACTTTTCTTGGATCACCCAAATGGTTTTAAACAACAAAAAAATCTATAAGTATTCTTATTTGTTCATTCAAAATCTCCTGGAAATTCAAGAATTACATAGCATACTTGAAACCATTGGTTGTGTAGCCATATCGACTCATGAAAATCATTACAAATCTGAAATATGACTGATACAAAATAAAAAAGATCTATACAAGAATTATCTCCTTTAATTTGACTTCCATCACAAGTCTATGACATCTTCACCTTGCAATCTTCATTAGAAATCACTGCTACAATCAAACCATGGAATCATCAATATTCTTGCTGCTGTAGTACACCTTCAAAACTACAACAAAAATTTCTTCTCAGTCTCTTTCAACCTTGTTTTAGCTGAAGCTCTCAAGCTCCCTTCACATAGACTTCACTAGCTCATTATATCTAAAAATGTGGAGTTCACTAGCTCCCTAAAACATGGGCTTCTATGCAAATAGAAATATGTTACAATGGAGTCTTCAAATGCTCTCCTCAATTTGGAAGCATCTCCCCACATCACCTACAAAAGCTTCCCAAGTCATCTTCCCAAATGACAAGGCCTAAAAATATAGATTTGTGAACGAGAGAAACCACTACGGTTTTTGAAAACCACAAGAAAAACACTTCCTTGGAAAACACACAACCCATTTGGAGAAATAATCATAAAATTATCAAATTAGTCAATTCTCACATGACCTTCACATGGAAACCTAAACTATGGCCAATCAAATTTGTTCAATTATGACATCTTCTTTGATTCTCGATGGCTCCTACAGCTCCAAATATGGACATGCAACAACATGGAAAGCTTGTGGCACAAAAATGAAATTTCATGCAAAGAATATAATTCACCATGCAAGAACATGCACCCGAAGTGGTCCCCACCATGAATGATATGCAAGTAAAAGGATTCTTTTCCAAAAATTTCCTTAGAAAATATTCATAAATGCATAATTCCCACCAAAATTACAATTACAATTTCATCCCAAGGGAAATTACAAAGTTGCAAATAAAAATATTTGTTATATCCTAACCTATAAGTCATTATTGAAAATAAGGATATGTTGATTATCATGATGGGCCAAAAAGTGGCGCTATGACAGGTATGTGTAGGGTATGTGGCTGGCGACTTTTTTCTTATCCAAAATTGATGAAACGAAAAGGGTTTTTAAAGGAGATTTTCATCTTTCCACCAATATAGATTATGCTTTACTTTGAATTTAATAAATTATTATTATTCATTTTCTATTTGAATTATGACTAAATTCCTAATTGATAGGTTGATTGAAAAACATCTATAGCTTTCAAATGGTATCACATTTTTTGAATCCAAAATATGTGTCACTTTTTATATGCTTTGCATACTATAGGATTAAAAAAAAATGAATTTCATGAAGTTTTGACCAAGTTAAGATTGTTAGAAATACAATTTACTACATATTCTCTTCTTACATATTTTTGAAATAATATAGATATCTTATTCAAATTTTTATGTCAAGTTGCCTAACTCTGATTTTTCTAAATTTTTTACCACTTAAGGACCTATTTTTTCCATGATGATCTTGTACATACCCACAAACAAAATTGAAATTACAATATTTGTGGTGATGCAAGATTGCTAGTACCCCTAGATGCTCTTGCATGAAATAATTTGTTATATCATCAACAAGAAAAACTTACAAAAGGAACCTCAAGAATATTCAAGGAAATCCAAATAATAATACAATGAGGATGAGTGCTTTATAGGAAAAACCCTAAATGTTAAAGGGATAAAATCATGATAAGTGTCAACATGCTATTTGATGAGACAAAATAATCTAAGAAATGCTCAATCTAGTTAATATAAAAAAATACTCATATGTTTAGCTTAAGTGCAGGAAATGAATTAGACTATAATAAATTAAAGATTATTTAATTATTATGTTATGCATTATTTCTCTAACACCCCACCTTAATATGAACTTAGGGAGTTTCTAAAAACCCTTTAAAAATTGAATGAATAAAAATAAAATATTGCATGATTGGTCCCAACAAACAATACCTGATGAGGTATCCATGTACAAACAAGGTAATCTCTCACAACTAGATAATAATGAAGAAGAAATCATGGAAAAACATCATGTACAAATTAGAAAGGTGAATGAAGGATATAAAATCCTCCAAAATAATGTCCCAAAAATAATAGGAACATGAAGAACATCACACAAGCATAAAGAAGTTGTAGACAACTATGAAATGATGACTACTATAGTACTAAAATGATGATCCTAATCTAAAACATATGATGATCAAGATCAACAAGATAATGATCTACATGAGTGTGCCCAATGACACTACTTGAATTATATTGTAGAAAAAGAAAACATTTAGAGCTAGAAGATACAAACTGCACAAGTACCAATAGTTTGAAGAACAATATTAGGTGAAAATAAGTCACCTTGAGAAATAGGAATCCAAGAATTTCTATTTGGTAAATTCTCCATCTCACTAAAATGCACGGTAATCAACTTGTTATGCCTTACATACCCACTGCAAATTCACATTGGTGTTAAAATGGGTCCCCCATTTTGGTTATTGTGGTGATTTTGTTTTCTTCTCCTTTGCGGTCTTTTCCCTTTCTTGTCCTAGGACTTTTCCTTTCCCAAGCTCTTTTCTTGTCCTTTGCTTCCTTTCTCTTTTGTTCTTGAGTGTTATCATTCTCTCAAGCTCCCTTTTTGTTGCTTTGTCAAGTTTCATAATCCTGAACAAATCATGGACCTCTCTTAAGATGGTCCAAGTCCATTGTGGATCTCCGAACCCAAATTATTTTGATTTTCATCAGGCTTTGGAACTCTAAACTGATTTTGGACCATTTATGAAAAGGTCTGAATATGCTTTGGAACTCCAATTCCATTTTTTCCCTTGTTGCATTAGGTTTTAAATTCTTGAATGCATTATAGAACTTTTCTAATTTTTTTTGAATTCATTTTAGAAATTTGATCCCACTTTATTTCTCTGTCGGGTCTCAGAACTCAAATTAGATTTTGGACATTTTCTAACAAGGTCAAAATTCAATTCTTTTTTAAAACCTCTGCATTTTTTTCCATCTTTTCCATTTTTTTTGTTTCCTCTTTTTGGAGCAAGTTGGAGTTCAAAACCTCATTCGAAGGAAGGACCTTTTGAACTTTTGTCTCAAATTTTGTTTTTGTTTTGAAACTCTGATGACCTATCACATTAATGGTGGATTTTCTCATACACGTGTAGAAATATTTTTAAGTATTTTCAACACACAATTGCACTCATAATTATAATTTAATCCCGAATTTGATCAAAAATTGCACCAAAGCTAAAATTAAAAGAGAATTTCGTTGTTCATCTTTGAATTTGATCAGATTCTCACCCCCCCAGTGGTTTTCAAGTAGGGTTTTCTTCATTTGTTGTTTCTTCCATATTTCTTGTTTTTTGTTCCATTTTCTTTCTTGTCATCCTTGATCATTTTATCTAGTTTCCTTTTCGATTTTATGTCCTTTTTCAATTTTGTGGTTCCATTTGGGACCTAGTTCTCCCCTCCTAGTTCAACCCTAGTTTTAGGGTTCTATTTTTTCATGTTTTAAGGTGGGTTTTCACTTTTGATATTATGCAAATGTTTGATATTTTTGTTCCCTAGCGTGCCCTAGCATGCCCTAGTTCACCTAGTCCTTTGATAACTTATTTCCTTGGGATATGTTTCAAAGAATTCTTAGATCAAAGCATGCCCTAAAATTCCTAGTTCATTCTTTCAGTTTTGGAAACCCCTAAATGATTTAATATTAGAAAAGATTTAATTTGAAGTCCATCTAGAATCCCAGTTCTTGTGGATCTATGTTCATGGAGTTGTTTGATATTTTAAAGCCCTGGTTTACTATACACCCTATCAGAACCAAAACCACCAAAAGGATGCAACTGTATAAAGGTTAGAATCATATATCCATTCCCATTCATGATCCTCACAAGCCATAGTCCATTATGTGTTTAGAACACAAATCCATTTTAGACCTTGACTCCCGATAGGGCTATTTTTGTATCCTAAAATTTGATAATTGATCTTCCATTTCAAATTTTCCTTTGGATTACAAGGTATCTCAAGTAACTGTTCAAAATAGCTAAAATCCAAGATCTATCCCCAAACCTAGTCTTTGCATGCTTTAAGGTTCGTTTGGGACTTTTAGTCCCATTCAGACCATAATGAAGGTCTATTAGAGATTACTATTTGGGTTTTCTAAACTTGAATGGACATATTAAGAGTAGAGTTTGATATCCATTTTTGACCCCAATCTTCAATAGGTTCATGTTCTCTCATAATCATTGTCCCCAAATGGAAACTAAAAAAAATGATCCAAATCCCAAATCCAAACCCAATCCTGATTTCTACTTTATTAAGGCATTGTCTTGTTTGGATTTTAAAGACTAATCATACATTTATAGAAAAAAGGTTAAGGGTCCATTTCTAATCACAACTACCACCAATGGATCAAATTAGGCAAGAACATAACAATCCTAGTGAGGTTTTAAAACTTGATGGGATCAACATTGAATTTTTTTTGGGCGATGTTCTTGAAGAGGCATAGATTTTGGTAAAATGATAACATCCTTCTTCCACTTCCCATTAAAGTTTCAAATTTTCTTACATGTATTCTTTTCTCCTTATTTGAGGTTATATAAATGTCCGATTCAATCATGAACTTAGGTGCAAAGGGGGTATCTAGCAGAGAAAAAGGAGAACAAAAGAGTGAAAGTTTCAAAGTTGATAAACTACCCCTCACCATGAAATAAAAGTTTCAAGGGGTTCCAAGTGTCTCCAAGTTCACTTCACAAGTTATAAAGATCACAAATACTAAACTTGGACACATAAACATACAAGTATTTAAGGAAGAAACCTTTTCAATAAAAACTTCTCCTAGGGCTTAGAGGATAGCTTGTTCAAGACTGGATCAATTTTCCTCATTTCTAGTGGTAGTACAATTCCTATAGTTTATTCTTACAACAATAGAAACATATAATCTTATATAAAGAAAGTGTTCTGATCCTTAGGTCATTGAGATCATTGATATCCCCCCATATGATTAGGGTTTTGTTTGATATTCCCCCACATTCTAACCTCAAAATAACAATAGAGGCATAGTTCATTGAAGAGTCCAAGAGGGACATTAATGGAAAGCTTAGGCATCTAAATATGAAATGGTTAAGGGATGAAAGGAAATTAGTGGCCAAAAACCCACAAAAGTTTATGTAGAGACATAAAATGTACCGATTGACATTATGCATTTGATCTCACCTACTAACATCGTTTCATCTTGAATCATCCCTGGTTTTAACCATTTAATCAAGTTTCCTTATTTTATTAAATTCATCAATTTCCCTCCCTTAATTAAATAAATCATTTTATCTAATTAAGTCTCTCTTTTGTTAATTAAATCAATCCATCTGATTTAATTATCCCTATTTAGTTAAATAATTAATTTTATTTGATTAAATCTCTAAATTCTATCTATTAAATTAAGTAAATTAAAACCTTATTTAGTTTAATCTAACATCATCTCTTTTAATTAAATAATTAAAAATCTTTATTTAATTAATCTCTTATCTCCTTCCTCTCATATTTGATTTAAATAAATCCACAAATCTAAGTTAAATTTGTCACATCATCTAATCTCATTATAAATTAATTAACATTGATTAATTTAATCTCATTTCATGTCCCATCCTCCAACATTTACCACTTGCACATGAAAGTAGATTTATTAAATCCTTATTTTCCTCAACAAGGCATTTTTTTGGAATATTCTCGAAGTTTGAATTCAAAAATCCAAGTTGACATGTACATACAACAAGGCATTTATTCCATCTTACATGTCATTTTCCTTGAGCCAAGTGGCATTTAATGCATTTTCCCTTCCCTCTTGCAAGTCATTTCAACAAAATTTGAAATTCAAAAATAAGCATTTATTGGCACAATCCTCAAAACTTGCACATCCTCCATCCACTCATAGATTGACAAGTGACATCTTTCCATTGGATGAATGTTAGTCCCACATTGCTCAAATTTGGACATTCATCCTTCAATCTCATCTATAAATGAAGAGCTCCTCTCCTTATTTGATCATCCACAAATTATGCAAAGTTACCATGCTCAAATTATATCTATCAAATTTCATCCATCATC